>OMKP01079331.1:12409-28286 GCA_900302375.1 Bathygadus melanobranchus
ATGGCTGTGCGGAGCTCTAGGAGGCTCCGTTCCTTGGCGAACACCTCCTCTCTGAGCGCCTGTGAGCCGCTGTCCTCCTGAGACACCTGCTCCTCTAAAGCCTTTAAACACACACACACACACACACACACACACACACACACACACACACACAGTGAATACAACTACCAGGACTAGACTGTACTACAGGGACAATATCAATTAGCAGTCATGAAGAAGTCAATACCCGAAGCTGGGATCCGAGCTGTTCCATCATCCTGTGTTGCTTCTCAATGACCTGCGGTGAGAGATATATAATAAGCACTCGTCCACTTAGTTACATTTATTGCAGTGACTATGTTTTCATGATGTTAAATATTCAGATGAGAGCATAATAATAATAATAATAATAACCTTTTTGAGCCTCTGCTGCTCATCTTTCAGAACATTGTTCTCCGCTTTGAGTGTCTCAGAATCCAAAGACGGCAGCCTGACCCCGTCTTCCAGGCCCTCCTGCACCCGCTCCTGCAGACTAACAGAAGACAACACACAAACATGACAGACCGGTTACAGCTATTTGTATACTGAACCCTGGTTGGTGTGTGCGTGCGTGCGTGCGTGCGTGCGTGCGAGCGTGCGAGCGGGCGTGTACCTGGTGACTGTGGTCAGCAGCTCCCTCTCCTTGCGTCGCTGCTCCTCTAGCAGGGCCTCCTTCTCTCTGGTGTGTGCGCGCGCCTCCTCCAGGCACACCTCCAGTTCCCTCACCCGGCCCTGCAGTTGGGCTGCACGCTCCTCCACCTGCAGCAGCTGATGGTGATGATGAGAACCACTCAGTCAGTCTCAGGTCGTGTTCCAATTGGTCTACTTGTGCCTTATATAGCGCACTATTTAGGATGTCACCATTTTTTTGTGTTGCGAGTGTACAAATCTGGTCCCCTATATAGAGCGCTATTTAATACCCATGATGCACCATAAAAGAAGTGTCCAACAGATGCACTTATCTCCGCACTATATCCCATAGGGCATAGCAGGTCTCATGGTCATCGGACTCGTCCAATGGAGACGGTCCGGCTTGTTTATGCGACCGTTACATGCTGATGGATTTCCAGGCGCATAATGAAGTGCCAGAATTCCCCCACTTTACACTTGTTCCCGAAATAGTGTTCACTATATAGGGAATAGGGAACAGACACATGGACCAGAGCCAGAGTCTCTGGTCCAGTGGACTGCTGGCTCACCTGTTTGTTCTGGTTCTGGTAGTCTTCCATGGTGGGCAGGTCCGCCAGGTATCGCTCCAAGGTCTCGATGCGCTGCTGCTTCTCCCGGTTCTGCTCCGCCTCTTTCTGGCACTTCTTCTTCAGGTTGTTGATGTGCTTGTCTCGACTGCGGATCTGCACGGACACACGCGCACACACACACCATTATAACTATATATTGGGGGGAGGATAGTGTAGCGGCTAGGTTGTTCGACTCCCATCTGAAGTGTTCTGGGTTTGTTTGTTAATGTCCACCACCTGTAGACGCCCAACGCCTACCTGCTTAATGATCCGTATCTGAATTCACTGCTAAAAGAAGGAGTAATAAATCACGAGCATTGTGACACGCACCCTCTCTTCCTGCTTTCTCAGCTCCTCGCCGTGCCTCTCGCCGCTCTCCCTCAACACGTCCGTCAGACGCCGCGTCTCTGCCTCCACCGCGCCCAGCCTGCGCTCCGCCTCCGCCTGCTCCTGCACAGCGCAGTCGGCCCGCTCGGCAAACTGAGCCCGGAGGAAGGCGTTCTCCCTCTGGACCTCCTGTGGGCGTACGCAGGGTCACATTAGGTTCTGATGGATGGAGTAACACAGGGCTATCAACAGCTAGGCGCTAGGGCTGAGCAATTATCCTAAATATTATCGGAATCACAATATGGCCAAGTACTATACCCAAATCGCAGGAGCTGCAATTTTTTGACAAGTAAAATATGCAATTGTGAAGAAGAACATTATAAATGAAGTACTGTGGTGCTGCCAAGATGCCCTGGCCTACACGTTTTTTCTCTAGATGTAAGAATGTTTGTTTGGTACAGACCCCAACAAATGTCACATCATGGTCATTCTTTTTAGTAGTCATTTTTGTACCATATCATTTAGCCCTAAGAATAAAAACAAAAAGACAGCACCACTTGTCTCTCATTAGCAGTGCAAAGATCTACATTTTCTTTTAACTCTAAAATTCTAATTAATCAATCACATCGAAAAAGTAAAATGGGGCCCTACCTGCAGCCGGAGCATACACACGTCTGCATAAGGGGCCCCTCGGCCCATGAGAGCACCATGGACATGGAGCTCGCTTTCCCTCAGACGCTGCTCCAGCTGGGCCATGTGCTGCTTCTGCCTGCAGCACGAACATGTCACAGCATTATGAAACTATGCATGCAGTATCAGACTAGAGATTCATACACAGATCAGCTTTATAGACATTACCATTTTCAATACAAGATATGCATGTATAGGGCTTGTACATCAGAATGCATCATGGGATTTTTTTGTTGGCGACTCAAGACAGTTGTAGTACTGTAACATCCTGAATAACATCCTGAGTCAATATACTGGCTAATGAAACCTAGGCTAATGAAACCTCTGGCATGACAAATGCTGTGTCCGTTTCAAACTATGTCTCCCCATTCAATGACAACTCATTTCAGAATTACTAAACAACAACCAAAGAAAACATTAACACCAACATAATAGCCAACATTCACAACGCACCTCAAAATTGCAATGTGACGTCACGATGTACATGCCCGTTACTGACCCAGTGCCACTCACCTATCGATCACAAGCTCCTTCTCCTTGAGCAGGCCCTCGTTGGCTTTGATGAGAGTATCCCACTTCCCAGACTCTGGGTGCAGGGACGGAGAGTATAACGATGTGTACTGACTCACCCCAGAGGACATCATCTAGGACAGACACAAATAGAACATGTGTTGTCAGTTAGAAGATACTTTGTGACAATTTCCCAAATGACGCATACTCGGTTTGCCTTCATTTGCTCACCTGCATTTGTTCCACTTGCAGACGCAAGCTCTCCAGCTGCTGCTGCTGGTGGTGCCAGCTAGACACATCACTACACTTGTCCTGAAGCGCGGGGTCATAGGCTTTGGCCGCTGCATGCTCCCTCAGCAGAGCCTGTGTCTGTAGAGGGCCGGGGTAAAGGCCTGCTGACCCGGCCTGACTCCCCCTGCAGGCTTCGGCCGCCCCAAGAGCACCGGACCTGGCCTCCGGAAGCACTTTATAAGAGTTCTCCATGCTCCCCTTGTAGGCCTCCACCCCCCGGTCTAAGCCGTCCCCTAGGGCGGTCGTCTGCAGCCGGAGTCTTACGTCGGGACACATCCCGCCCAATAGAGCCGTCTGGTTAAGCGTGGGCTCCACGGCGGGGGTGTCAAATCTCTGGCCGTCGTCGAAGCGGGTGTGATCCCCCGTGGGGAAAAGCGAGTGGTCCAGTCCGTTGACCAGGCTGCGAAACCTGCTCAAGCAGTCGGGCTTGGGCCCCGTGGGGTCTACGCTACTGCCGCCGCTCTGAGCGTCCAAGTTGGGCGAGGACGCCGACTTGGAGAGCAAGGAGGACTTGGAGCTGGAGCTGCTAGAAGTTCTGGAGCCCGAGGGGGGCCTGTGAGGCTCAGTGCTGGCCTGGGGATCCTCTGGGACACGGAGGTGGGGCTTGGAGGCCGCTCCGGCCGTGGATGGCATGACATGTGCGGTGGGGATGGGAAT
This sequence comes from Bathygadus melanobranchus, assembly GCA_900302375.1. NCBI lineage: Eukaryota > Metazoa > Chordata > Actinopteri > Gadiformes > Macrouridae > Bathygadus > Bathygadus melanobranchus. The sequence continues at coordinate 16,141 of OMKP01079331.1, forward strand.
CTGACTGCGGATTGGCTGGAAAGAGGGGCTGCTGCCGGACCTGCAGAAATCTGAAGCGGCGTGGCAAAAGAATCAGCAGTTAAACCTGAGAAGCTGCAACCGTTTTCTGTAATATCCAACAAGAGATGCATGTTTTGGTCACTAGTATATTCAGGCAGTGATGTACAGTAAAAATGTACTTAGCATAACGTTGCATTTGATTAGAAGCTGCTATTGAAAGGTTATTATTGGTTAGCATCAAGTGAAATGACTAAACCACAGCAGAAATACCCAAAATAGAATTACGCAATACCTTCAAAAACATGTTTACTTGGTGGTGTGTTGACAGAATACACGTGTGCTGCTGTAATCTAAACAATATATTAACGCTTGTAAAGACATCCATCTTAAAAGAAGTACAGGAACAGATGCATGTGATGTTTATTTATATTGTAAATAAGCACTTGTTTGGTATGTAGTTCCCTGCCTAATGCAGCGCAATGCAACTGTGTGAGCAGTGCCCTGTGTTCATAGATAGCGCTGTACCGCGGCCATTACTAAATGTAGTTCCATGCTGTTATACAATATCGTGTGTGTATATATATATATATATATATATGTCCATGAAAAAAATAGAAGTACAGAGGGACATGCACTGCAATTACTTTTAACTATACTGTACTTCCATTCACATTCATCATGGTTTTCCGAGGACTAAATTTTGGCTGCATTTAAGCCTACCAAAAACTAACCATCTGTGCAACAACAACAGAAATAGGCTCCACGTCACTCAAAGTCACAACAGACACACACTTACAGTCAAGATTTCATGAACAAACACTGACAAGACATGATCTTAGCTTGAGGGGGTGAGAAGCGGAGAAACCCACCACACGCCTTGACAGTTCACACAAAACCATGTTACATAACGCCATTTAAAAAAAAGAGCAGCGCAGACCTGAGAGACCGGCAGAGATCTGCTCACTCTGAATTCATCCCAACACAACAAACTCGTCAGCGGTGGCATGTCTTCACAGTTGAGCCAAGCCAAACATCCAAACTCTTTAATCCCAAGCGAATGTTCTGCATTTCTGCACAACGCATGAAAAAAAAAAAAGTAACTCTGAACCGAAGACCCCGACAGCCGAGCAGCAGGCAGGCCCCGTGCCCAAAGGCGTATTGTCCGGTCGTGTGTCTAAACCCCTCTGTGTATCCACAGCGGAGCAACCACACAAACAGGCACACACAGGAAAAGGTTAGTGGTATTTATAGCCCACCTCTCAAGTTACAGAGTGATCTGTGGGAGCCGCTTATTTAAGCACCTTGCCCCCACCCACTGTTTCACACATCACACGTGTACAGCCAAAAACAAGGCCTGAAACCAGGAGGTACCCGGGTGTTCATGTTGAACCAAAACAACAACAGCGACGTGCATGTTCGAACCCAGGTGCTATGAATCAACGCCATCGGTAACAACACGCATGGAGCTGTAAAATCAAGCTGGTATGAAAATCAAAAACGCATAAGGTGCCTCCAGGCTCCGCTGAGTCATAGCTGGCTGGAACAAGTCTAAACTGACTCTGTTCTGGAGAAAACTCCTTGGAAGTACTCGTCTTTCAAACCCAATGCATTGAATTATACCCCACCCACTACCTGAAGCACAGCAATCCTATATTAGCTGGAGCTAGAGAACTGACTCATTGAATTTGTTTGTCTGGGTTTGTTTTATTTACTAAAACTATGAAAACAGGTCAGATCAGGTTTTGCAGGAACTATTACCTTGCACGGTTCCAGTATACAGTCATCATTTGGTGATGGCCAAACTACGGCTGCACGTATGACACAGCAGTAGGATCCATAATCGATTATGTGTACCAACACACCGAATCCACAGTCAAAATGATCCCCATTTCCATAGCATGCTTAGGGCTACAGCTCAGAGTCAACCAGTACTCCTGGTTTCCATGTGGCCACCCCACAGTGCCTCACACCTCATAATTAGAGCCAGCACCAACACACTGCAGTAGAGCCTTGGGGCATATTTGGCTGGGAATATAATCTGCCTCTACAAATCTTCCGGGCATGCGATGATCATCAGGAACACATCTTTTCACTCTATTAATAGTTCAACAGACAGAAGAAGAAGGTGGTGATCAACCTGTGCAACCACAGGACAGAAAACGCATCATTTCTGCAAAAGCATCTACAAGTGGACATTCCAGGGATTCCATAATTAGCAGGCTAAAGTGGTCGAAACATTCATTCATGTCGGTTAGGATGTGTTACTTTACACCCCATCTTCACTGGAAATTACTTCCATGGAGAAAGCTTCAGAGAAATGTCCTCCAATTGAAGTCCACTTATTATGTATAAATAATAAACTATGTCATGTTGAAATCCATGGCCAGCTCTCAGAACACATTAATTCTATTCTAGAACAGATATATATATGTATGCAGTCAGTGTAAAATGAGCGTCATCCACAGGAAGGACACTTTACCCCCCTATTACATAACACATAGTGGGGAGACGGATGAAGGACAGGCGTCACCTTCTGTGCTGTCAGATGTCAAGGCGCCAACACCAGTGTCTCCACTGTCTGCCGTTCCAGGCGGTCGGCCAAATCGACTCTGGAACTTCTCCGACACAGCTGGTGTCTGCCACTCCATGTCGGTGAACCTGACCAACATATATTTACATAATATTAACCACTGTCAACAGTGTACTGTCACCCCAACGCATCCCAATCAATGTATGCGTTTGTCATTTTCCCCCTTAATTGTTCATTTTGATTCTATAATATTTTTTGCCAATCCCCACCTGTTAAGAGAACAATAAGGACAAAGTAATAATACAAATGTTATTATATAACATTTAACAACACATTTGGGAATGTGCCACCAAGTTGTTGACAATGTTTGGTTACAAGAGGTTGGGATTGTCTACCAGCTCCTTGTTATTGACATAACTTTCGAGGTCTTAGATCATTCTAAAACTTTTGTTCATCATAATACCAGAAGAATCAGCACAGTGAACATTAGAAATCGCAAATAATACGCACACGTGGACCCATTGAGGGTGGATTTCTTCAAGTTCTAACATGACATGGAATAGACTATGCTAAATTATATTTTCCCACACCCGAATGAGTGGTTTAAAAACCTACGGAAACATGAAGCACACACACCAGAGGTCAGAGGTTTACAAAATGCACAACCAAATCGACTGAGCATCTTGACCAGCGGACTCAGCAGATTGACCATGCCAGGCTAAACCTCTCTTAATGATGACCACTTACAAGGGTAACAATAGCTAGCAGGTTAACATAAGTTTTTAAATTTAACAGAATTTAGGGTTAGTATGCTGATTTCTAGTTAAACGTACCTAAATAAATGTGACTCAATACATGATATAAAAAGTGTTCAACAACGTGTATTTAAACTAACAACTTGACAACAAAGGGAAACACACAACAAATGTTCCTCGCTATGTCACTTAGCCACTCAAGTTAACTTCAGTTGGATTTCTTTGCTTGCTAGCTGATTCCAGTTAACTTCAGTTGGAATTTTTTTTGTTAATTTCTAAGGGTTAGTTGTACTTTACCTTTTACAACAAATACATAGATGACCACGGTTGTAGTTTTATAACTAAACGAGCTCTATCGTTGCCGATTTGTCCAGACGGGCTAGTAACCAACGGTTATTGTGCGCAAGCGTGCTACTCTGGCCAAACGAGCGCTTGTTTCGTAGCTCGGCGTTCCCCGTTAAATGGTCGTTATTGTAAGCCGTGGGATTGTAAGCACTGGTTTTGTTTTTGTTGATTGCAGTGTAAAATCCATAAAAACATACTGTGGTTCTGGTTATCGTATAGGGCACTGGATGTTCTATGAAAAGTTGTATTTTTATTATATAAGAAGACCCTTCAGACATTCACTCAAATAACACAAACCCCATGCAAGAAAAACAAGTGTACCCAGTGGTAAAGCTCAAATTCAAAGTCCCACCCATTGTGCATAATACTAAACTCCGCCCATTTCAAAATAAAGGACTTTTGTCAATGTGTCAGAGTAGGACTACAACCATGGATGTATAATAACAACTACAACTGATAGTTGGCGTAGCTGCATGTCATGTTGTACACAATGTTTTATCCGTGATGCCATCCTCAAAACAACCAACTAACAGTAACAATTTAATTAAAGCAGGGTAAAAATTGACATAAAAATAAGTGTACATCTGATTCATCTCTACTCGCATTTAAATGTTTACTTTTTATGTCATTAAATTAAATTAATCTTACGGTAACAAGCTTGCAGTCTGTTGCACGAGATAAAGCAGCTTACGGAATAACATGGTTGGTGTTGGAATCCAGAAAACAACATACATACGTTTTATTCGTAGCCGATGATGAAAACCAACGTGTTACTCAATTCACGTTAGTCCATACTCTCTGTGGGAGGGTTCAGTTCAACTCTGGATAATTACTGAGACGTACCATGTCAACAAATGCTGCTAGCGTGTGATATATCCATCATATTCAATGGGATTTACTTGACAACATTCATTCTGGACCCAGGCGAGTGTTTTTGTACGTAGCCTGTAATTTCAGGGATCCTGTCAGAGGTGTCTGTGTTGTTTAGCTAGTGTGAAGCTACTCGTTGCAGGCGCTCATCTCACGGGATCGCATGTAACGGGATGCTCCAAATGTGCGTTGTTGGCGAGAGAGAGGGCGGGACTTTCAGTTACATGGGTTTAGCGGCGAGAGAGAGGGAGGGACTTTCGATAGAGGAATATCTGTTTCCATTAGATGTTTCAGATATTTATTTGTCAATATTTTCGTGAAAACTCCATATATAGTCCCATTGTCGTTGTTGTAATTATTGCCATGTTCTTATTTATCTCGCTCCGTGGGGGACGTATACAGCTCAGAATTAAGAGACCGGAAACTGCGCTACGGAGACCGGAATAACACCATGATTCAGGATCCTCTCTCAGACTAAGCTAGATGCTAACTCTGATGCGTTCCCTGCTTGACCACAGTACTTTAAAGGCCTGGCAAATATGTGGCTAGCATTTATAGCACACCACCTTGTTATTGGTGTGTTTACATTGGGTGTCTTTTGAATCGATTCGCTAAATGTTACTCTTATGTGGATGCTCGACTCTTCTCGCAAACGATATCTGGTTCCTGTTATTATAGTTAGCGGAACAAGTCCACTATTATAGCTGCTTTTAGTAAACAACAGCAAAGTCAGTCCACTAGCTAGTCCTACCTTTATGGTTTATTATACTTTATATAAAGTAAGATACACATACTGGAGTGTAGTGTACCAGGTTTTATTTTAATGTATGTACAAGAGAAACGGGTCACAGAAATGCATGTAAGTAACATGTTGAAAATATGTAAATGTCCTTTTCTTATTGTTATTATACTTGGTATTTATTTTATTCACGTTTACACATTTAGAACAAGGTATCAGTAGCATGGCGTCTGTTCATTTAATAATTGAATGTCGTCCTGCTGCAGACTATGATCTTGGGAGATTTTGTGTTCCTGTCATCAGAGGTCTGAGACCTGGAACAATCAGACCATAGTCTAATATATTAATTTTGGAGAGCCATGTCTGCTGTCAATATCACTAAAGACCTCCTACACAGACAGATCAGGGTGAGTAAACCAATAAGCACAACCTGATTATCCTTATTAGTGTTCATTATATTTTCCAAATGTGTACACATTGCAATAACTAAGGCGAGGGGAGTCTTATCTTTGCTTTCCAAAAGTACGTACCTTTATTAATCCACCAAAAAGATAATTGAATGATGTAGAAAGAGAACCTACAATATGCATTTTGGACATTTTTAGTATTTCTTTATACAAACTATTAAAGCAACACATTGTCTAACACATTTGCTTTAAAGACAAGAAAACTGCTTTAAAGATGAAGCACATGTTTTGGTAAAGAGATTCTTTGATTTATGTAATCAGGACAAGAGAGCATTGGGCTTCCAAAGATATTATCATGTGACCGACCCCTTCATCAAGAGGCTGGGTCTGGAAGCAGAGCTTCAGGTGAAAAGCCCTACTGTTGTGTGTTGTGTGTGTGTGTGTGTGTGTGTGTGTGTGTGTGTGTGTGTGTGTGTGTGTGTGTGTTTGCATGTATATCAATTTTGTAATTCTTGATGTTGATTGTATTAACAGGGCCATACTGGGTGTGTGAATTGCCTAGAATGGAACGAAAAAGGAGAGTAAGGCAACATTTTTTACATAAACCCTAAACTATCAGTTTTTAATTATTTAATAATTTCCTAATCGTTTCATTTAAATGAAAATTAAGGTAACATTAAAATTAAAAAGTTTTAAAGCCAAAAATGTGTGATGACTATGTAAGTGTATGCAATGATGTGGTCATTGATGTTCTAGTATCTGTAGTAGAGATCTCTATATAAAGCTATGAATCTCCATCCTGGTCATTGTTTTTCTCCAGTCTATTAGCCTCGGGCTCCGATGACCAACATGCCATCATCTGGGAACCCTTCAAACACAAAAAACTAACAACTATGCATACAGGACATGCGGCCAACATCTTCTCGGTGAAGGTGTGGTGACATTAAATGAGTGACATTAACAGGCATGCCCTGGATGTCACACATATATCCAAAAATAAAAACATAATGGGAATTTGTTTCTGTTAATCCTGTGTCTGTGGACAGTTCCTCCCCCACTCAGGAGACAGGATATTGGTGACCGGTGCCGCGGACACAAAGGTCCATGTTCATGACATCACCTCCAAGGAGACCATCCACATGTTTTCTGACCACACCAACCGGGTGAAGCGCATTGCTACGGCACCCATGTGGCCGAACACCTTCTGGAGTGCAGCCGAGGACGGCACCATCAGGTCCCGTCAACCTGCTTTTAATGTTACAGAGAAACTTGGGAGATATGTTATACACAATATTGACTCTATTGCTTGTTGTTATACCCTTCAGGCAGTACGACTTGAGGGAGAGCAGTAAACGGTCTGAGGTGCTGATCGACCTGACGGAGTTCTGTGGTCAGCTGGTAGAAGCCAAGTGTCTGGCTGTAAACCCCCAGGACAACAACTATATGGCCGTGGGCGCCAACGGGCCCTTTGTACGCCTGTATGACATCCGGATGATCCACAACTACAGGTAAATTGTGATTATTGCCACCATGCCATGCAATGAATTGAATGTGGCTCGCACACGCGTTTCCACAGAATGGAAAGTGTGTGAATATAGTAGTAATAACTACATATTGATGAGTCCTTTCTGTTTAACTACCTTTTACAATGAAACTCAATTAACACAGATACACCGGTATATTGATGACATGTTTTCTATGTCGTTTCTCATGATGTTGGACAGAAAGTCAGTAGGTCAGAGCTCATCATCAGCTGCAGTGCACACGTTCTGTGACAGACAGAAGCCCATCCCCGATGGAGCTGGACAATATTATGTTGCAGGTCTGTTGTTGTTATTAAAAAAAACTGGCTTACCATATTTATACCATTTTACAGCATTTTTCCATGGCAAAATGCATGTATGCATTTCTGCAATCAAATGGTGTAAATGTTCCTCTTTTGTATCCCTGTGACTTCAGGACATTTACCTGTGAAACTTCCAGACTATAATAATCGTCTAAGAGTCCTGGTAGCCACTTACGTCACCTTCAGTCCCGATGGCACTGAGCTGCTAGTTAACATGGGTGGAGAACAGGTACCATTCATTTAGACAATGGATGCATTGTAGTCAGGGAGCTTTCTGGTTCTTTCTAATGTGTGTTGTTTTCATTTGGTTTGTCGTTCTAGGTGTATTTATTTGATTTGACATTCAAACAAAGGCCATACACTTACCTTCTTCCACAAAAGTGCCAAACATCAACAGGTATGACTGTTGTTATGAATATTTTTGTACTGCCCACATAAGTAGGCTATTATGTATGTATGTATATATTATCTATGTTTATACCATGGTCTGGGTGAATAGTCTTTTCTGATTGGCTGGCAGGTGTGCGTTAAAACCGTGTATTGCACATGTAGTTTGGCTATGTGTGCCAAAGTTGAATCACTGTAATAATTTCATCCGTTACCCAACTTGACATGGTGTGATCATGGTTCTAACCATCATAGTAAACATACTGCGAGACAATTTGACCGAAAATCAAGCTTCATTTTGATACTTTGTAACGAGTGATGGCGATGGAGCCATAACCTTCGCTTACCTCACCCGTTGTAAATGATACTGTGACTAACCTCTTGCTTGTAAAAGGAAATAATATTATTTCTTGTCATGACAACGGTAAGCTCTCACTTCATCACCTTTTCGTTTTTGACTGAAGAATTTCACCAAAAGTGTGCGAATGCTTTTATATTATATTGTTGGCAAATGACCATGGTATAAGCAGGATAATCAACTTGTAGGTGGCCGTTAAATGGTTTTAAGGCATGATGTGGCGGCATCAGTGTTTTTGTAACTTTGATATCCTAACAGATGTTCAGAATGGGAAGACGGCCAATGGAGTAACAAATGGTCTCCACCTGCCCGCCAGCCGCATACGATTAGCTCAAGGCAACGTGCTTTCTAGGTAAATACGGTCTCTTGCACTGTACTGTAGTTTCAATAACTATCTGCCAGAGAAGCCAGCAGTGCTATCAGCCTCACAGACTGGTGTCTAGATCTGGCCTGGCAAGACCACATTTCTTATTAGACTGATATTGTTCTTGCATTTGTAGTTAGCATGTATTGAGTGTGTAGTCAATACTTGCATAGTTTAATTGCCCAGTGATGAGTTATGGAAATGTTGTCAATATTAATAGCAAAGACTCTGCTGAATGTGAATTCTGCTGAAGTAGAAGTCATTAAAGACTTGAAATAATAATAATGGTTTTGTTTGCAGCTGTGGTGAGCTGCCACCTCACCTGGAGAGGATAAAGCAGCAGGCCAACGACGCGTTCTCGCAGCAGCAGTGGACCCAGGCCATCCAGCTGTACAGCCTGGGGATCCACCAGGCTGCCTACAATGCCATGCTGTACGGGAACCGAGCTGCAGCCTACATGAAGCGCAAGTGGTAGGCATCCTGCTGTGACACAAAACCTTGCACGCACGCACACACACACACACACATATATACACTCGCTCGCTCGCTCACTGAACTCACCCTCAAACATCCATAACCATTGTACACACTATAACTATAACTATTTCTTTGTTTCATCATTTAATATCCATTTACTATAATTGTGCTTTGTATTTGTGTACTTTGTAATTCTTATACTCACTGAGCCAACATACCAGAATGGCAATAAAGATCTTTGTGATTCTGATGCTGATTCTGATAAGTTATCATTGTTGTGCATTCCCCAGGGATGGAGACCACTACGACGCACTCAGAGACTGTTTAAAAGCCCTTACGCTCAACCCCGGCCATCTGAAGGCTCACTTCCGGCTCGCACGCTGCCTCTTTGAGCTCAAGTATGTAGCTGAGGCGCTGGAGTGTCTGGACGACTTTAAGGGGAAGTTCCCAGAGCAGGCGCACAGCAGTGCCTGCGATGCCCTGGATAAAGACATCAAGGCGGCACTCTTCTCCAAGTCTGAGTCAGGTGGGAGCAGGTTCATGCGCAGCTGATTTAAATTAACGTTGTTTAAATTCCTCATCTGTTGAAGCCTGCTTTAACCAGATATGGTAAATGGATTGCATTTATATAGTGCTTTTTACAAAGCTTTACATTGCCTCACATTCACCCATTCATACACCGACAGCGGTGCCATGCAAGGCAACAACCGGCTCGTCGGGAGCAGTTAGGGTTAGGTGTGTCTTGCTCGGGGACATCTCGACAATTCGGGGATCGAACCAGCAACCTTCCAGTTGCCAGACAACCGCTCTACCTCCTGAGCTGCTGCCGCCCCACGTGCATATGCATTATGTCTTGTATGAGCTAACTATGTATCGCTTTTTTTTCCTAATTTCCCAAATAAGCAATTTATGTAATGTTACCCTTTAAATAAAAATGAAACCGGTCATACTTCATAAGCATTCATACACCCCATTCCACATATTTTGAGCATATTTCTGTGCCTACCATTGGTACTCAGCGCTGCTGTGTTTCTCTGTCCCAGGCGAGGACAAGAAGGCCAACAGTTCCATCCGTTTCCACTCGTTCAGCCCCAAGGAGTCCATCCCGGAGGACGAGATTGTGTTGCGAGAGCGCAGCTTTGACTACAAGCATCGCTACTGCGGCCACTGCAACACCACCACTGACATCAAAGAGGCCAACTTCTTTGGGAGGTGAATCTCACTCCAGCGCCATCAGTCGGAGGAGGGACCGTCAGGGGAGACTAGTTGAACCCACACACGCATAAGTACACACGCGCGCGACTAGCGTCAGAATGGCTATGTGCTGACGGGGCTGTTGTGTTCTCATGAGGAGAGTGGTAGCCCGCTGCTTAGCGCAGCACTCCCCCGAAGCACAATGCTTCAATCAGGCACTGTGCGGTGCTCAAAGCTAACGCTAAACTGTTGGCATTTGTACCAATGACCTTTCAAAGCAACACCGAGGATTTAATGGTGTGTTGTAACTGGAGGTTGTCAGAGAAGGGTACGGAAAAATGTCATAGCTGTGCTGTGCTTGTGTGTACTTGTCTTTTAGAATGTGTACTGTTCTCTATATCTACCGGCAAAAATATTTTGTCTGTTACTATTCTTTTAGTATCCACCTCTGTACTTGCGAATTGCAGTTCAGTGAAATTAACAGATTACAAAAATGTTTAGCCAGCTAGACACAGAGAACTCAAATGGTCCCAATTGAAGGCAAGTCAACTCACAGAAATGCAACATTTACAATTAGGGCATTTGGCAGACACTTTTACCCAAAGCGACATACAACAAGTAAATTTGTCGAAAGACAGGATAAACTAAATGTGTGCATGCTGCATAGAGTGCATAACTTCTAGTTTCTCGTTCCCCGGAATGTTGTGTGTCAGTGTGCCCTTTCAAGCCACCTGAGCTGACAACGGTGTGCATGCCTGTGTGTCTGCCTTGTCTTCACAGTAAAGGCCAGTACATAGTCAGCGGCTCTGACGATGGCTCCCTATTCATCTGGGAAAAGGAGACAACTAATCTGGTGAGGATACTGCAGGGGGACGAGTCCATCGTCAACTGCCTGCAGCCCCACCCCAGCTACTGCTTCCTGGCCACCAGCGGCATCGACCCGGTGGTCCGGCTCTGGAACCCCAGACCAGAGGTGAACGCACGTAAACATTTATATTACCGGTGGGGTGAGATTTCAGAGCAACATTCTCCTTGAGCAATTTCTCTGTAGGGATCCTTTCCATAATGTTGTCAAACACAACCTGAGCCTTTCAGTGGCAAAAACAAGCACTTTTAGAGGACGTACATTGCTGATCGTTTCACGGCTGCGTTCTCACTCAATGCTGGACCAATTTAAGAAATTGTTGTCTGCATTAGTCAGTTAGACCCAAAATTATGGGAAAATGGGGTCCAGGTAGAAAAATCCTGAAGCTATCCTTCCTATCCTTAAGTCTTAAAACAATGCCATATATGAAAAATAAAGAATAATTATTATATTACTACTGTATTTGCCGTGTTATTGTTAACGCTAATGCAAGTTCAAATTCACCATGAAAAACCTGGCGACGTGATTTAGCAATGTCTTAACATTCTCCTGCCTTCATGTTCAAACTGTTCTCTCCCGCCTTAGTCTTCAAGCTGTTCTCTCCTGGAGCCTGAGAACGCCCGCGTGGTGGAGGACATGGAGGGCGCCGCTCAGGCTAACCAGCGGCGGATGAACGCCGACCCACTGGACGTGATGCTGCTCAACATGGGGTACCGCATCACACGGGGCGGCGGCCTCGACGGCTCAGACGACGAGGAGAACTCAGAGGGACAAGTACAATGTCGGCCGAGCTAAACACTTCCTCATTGACATTCTGTAGAATGGAAGTAGGACTCAAGGCACTCCCTTAGTGTGTGCGTGCGCGCGTGTGTGTGTGTGTGTGTGTGTTTGCAGGTGTGCGCTCACATAGATGGCCAAGCACCATAGATATTCTTCTTATTTTATAATATTAATTTGCCCCATTTACACTTTAGCTGAAAGAAACATCGAGTGAATGTCGTATCAGAAC
>OMKP01079341.1:0-16806 GCA_900302375.1 Bathygadus melanobranchus
CACAATTTTCCCCAAATGACCCCCAAATCCTTTTCATCCCCCAGCTCTTGGGAATGTATGCAGTCACAGAGTTAAGCATGTGAGGTGAAGGACTTATGTTATCTTTCTCTCTCTCTCTCTCTCTCTCTCTCTCTCTAACCCTAACCCTAACCCATTTCAGCAAATAGTCCCTCAAATCCCTCTAATGGATACGGAGTAGACGCACAGTGAAGCTCTATCCTGAAATTTCATTTCATTTCCCACACTGAGGCCCCACCTCTATAGACAGAGATGAGCCTCTCAGTTAACAGGTAAACATCCATCCCAGGTCGTCTCCATGCCCATCTCTGTCTATTCAGGCCAGGAAAGAGTAGAGAGGAGGCCAATCATTTCACCAAATTGCAGATATTGCAACAAGGCTTAATCCCCCTCTCTCTCCGTTAGTTATTTCCACTCCTCTGATCCCATCCACGTCATCCAATAAATCACATTATGATAATGTGTGAAGGCCTGAAGTGGGACGCGTATCCCAGGTGAACTAATGCAACGTATCATCCTCTCGATGAGAGACTGCATTTGCCTTTCAAATGTGTGCATTAAAATGAATATTTCCCGTGCAAAAGGTTTTGAAAAGGGTTTCTGTTTATTTTTATTGTAAAGGTCTCGAGAGTTAAACATTAAAATATCTGATTAGGCTCAGATAATGGATAGGATAATGACCTCATTGCTTGAACAGAAAAGGAGAAATTATTAATCGAAGAGGAAACATCATTTGACTATTCATATAATATGTCCCTTGAATACATTAAATGGTGTGTGCTGTTTACTAAATTCCACAATTCCAATTCTGGGTCAAATTCACTGATGTTGGTTGCAGCACAATTATAAAATTCAAATTGTAGAATTATTCAAGCATCCAAGTGAAAACTCATTGTTTGAGACAGACACTGTTTGTACATGTGTATGTGTGTGTACATGCACATTATGTGGTTTTTTCTTGCTGTATGCCTGGCTGGCAGATTGACTTGAACCCAGGGGCAGTTCCGGAATAGACAGAGTCACTCAACTGTTTCTAATGAAGAATAATGCAAGGCCTCGGACACAAAGCCATGGTCATCAAACACACACACGCGCACATGCACACATGCATGCACACACACACACACATGCATACTCTATCATTCATGGTTGTATAAGCCATAAGACATATAATGCACTTGCATGCACACAAACATGCATGTAATGGGCAATAGCTGAACCCATGTGTTCTTCAAGATAACATTCGTTAATACTGACTTCATACCTTTATCACTGTACCATGTACATAACACCTTTATGTGAGCTACCAGAGGGCTGACTGCACTATGAAATGCCTTCAGTGTTTATAGACAACGATCAGACTTCATCGTGCTAACGGTCTTTTAATGAAGTCAGTTTAATTAAAACAATGTTAACCCTAGGATGTTGAAACATGTTTATCAACTGAACATGGCAATGCCGCTGCTGGTTCAGTGCTAACTAACACAAAGCTATTTCACTTGTATGAATCTGGTATGAATCAGTGATGACTCCTTTGGAACCAATTGCAGACCAGTGATTCAAATGACTCACTGACTAGAGAGCAGGAGCAAAAGAGTGTTACGATTGAACAATGTAATGTGCTATTCAATCATTTCCCAATAATCTGTATTCAAGAAACCAGAGGAAATAAGGCTACTTGGTTGTGGGACACTATGCCATTTTGACACCATTGTCTCTGCGTTTCCTTGTGTGGCCAACAGAGGGCACCCTCAGTGCCTTACCCAGTTGTTCTATATTCATCTTTTCTCATATGTTAATCACCATGTTTTGTTGCTTCCTGGTGACCTGATTTGGCTCCTTATATTTGTAAACCTACTTATGAAAAATCTGTTCTTGGTCTTGCTGCTGTCTTTCTCCTATTAACATATGTCTTGTTCATTTACCTTTGCTCTGCACTTTGACACACACGCACACACACACACACACACACACATATGCATCAGATGCATTAAAGGATGCCGTAGACCTTCAATGCCTGTACTGCATGTTTTATTCTACACACAGTAGTTTGTGAAGCTTCAGTGTCCTGCGGCTAACACACACTACGACACAGACTGTAGTAAAGAGAGAGAGACAGAGAGAGAGAGAGAAAGACAGAGAGCGAGAGAGAGACAGAGAGAGAGAGACAGAGACAGAGACAGAGAGAGAGACCCAGGCAGACAGACTCTATGGGAAGCCATTTAGGACAATATTATTGAAGGACTTTGTGCACGTTAATAAAAACCTTCACGTGTGCACACAGACACTTCTTGCACACACATACTACAAACACAAAATTATTATTAAACAATATTGCATCAGAAAAACGAATCATTAAATAAAGTAACAATAAAATAACAATTAAACTGTCTGAAATTAAACTGAGCAAGTGCAAGTGCTTCAATAATATTGTCCTAAATGACGTCCCGTAGAAGCAGCCTCCTAAACTGTCCATCATGTGGCACTGTTCAGCTTCTCTGCTGCTGCCGTCACAGTGGAGCAGGGCCATTCAAAGTCATGCACACTTGCACACACACATGAACAGACACACACACCACACACATGCACAAAAACCTACACACACACAGATCTGTCTGGTCTTTATCTCTCTTTGCAGCTTGGAGCTTGCTGCCTTCCTCCCCCCATAGCATTGAGCTGCCCCCCCTCTCCCTCTCTCTCTGTCTCTCCGTCTCTCTCTCTGTCTCTCTTTCTCTCTCTCTCTGTCTCTCTCTCTCTCTGTCTCTCTCTCTCTCCATTTCTCCCTCTCTGTCTCTATCGCTGTCTCTCTGTCTATGTCTCGCTCTCTCTCCCTCTCTCTGTCTCTATCTCTCTCTCTCTATCTCTCCCTCTCTCTCTGTCTCTCTCTCACTCTCCGATGCGCCTCTAGAAATACAGAACATGGAGACAAAGGAACAGGCTTTCTAACTGCCTCCTTCTCCTTTTTAACTGCCTCCTTCTCCTGTATTGCTTTAATGTTAGGAAGTCATAATACAATGATTTACTGTGTTGTTTTTTTCATTCAATGTTGTAAAATGCTATTTAACTAATCATCACCATCATAATTTATTCAATGAAATAGTTTTGTGTCTGTGTCTAATAGAGGTGAGATATGATTGGTTCTACTTACAGATTCATCTGTGTTCCACCACAGATTGACAGTATGGGTTCTTCAGGGTTCTTGTGTGAATCTACAATAGCCTCTCTATGGCCTCCTCACCTCCTTCCTCCTAGGGCTGGGAAATATATCGATGCTATATTGATATTGTGATATGAGACTAGATATCATCTAGGATTTTGGATACCTTAATATCGTGATATGGCATAAGTGTTGACTTTTCCTGGTTTTAAAGGCTGCATTACAGTAAAGTGTTGCCATTTTCTGAACTTGCCAGACTGTTCTAGCTGTTCTATTATTTGCACTAAAGTTCTTAATAAAATGAGGCAATACTCAGTATTTTTTCATTCTTTTCAGGAGTATACAAAATTAGGCTTTACCATGTGGTTATTTTATAAAGACTGAATGGTATATCGTGCTGTATATCTTTATTGAGATATTAAATGACCTATATCTGGATAGAAGGAGCCAAGTACATGCAGTACAAACACTTTAACCATGAACTGTAACTTCACTAACAATAAACAAACAGTTGTTTGCTCAAATGTTTTTTTTTAGGTTAGCAGAGAACTTCATATTTCATTTCAGGCCGCAACTAACGCCCTCTAGCCATCTAGCAGCACTTTCTGTGCTGACAAATCAATGCTTAATCAAATGTCAGGTGGCATCGATTATCCTTTGTACTAATCACAACTCTGCCTTAGAATAATAGGCTTAACTGTCACTGGCCAATGACATCCAACCATTGATATTGTCCTCTGATTTGATTGGTTCCCTAAGATGCAATTATTTCCATGTTAGTGTGATGCAGTGACACTAAATTGAATCGTACTCTCTCACTATAAAATGCTGTAAGCTTTTTTTTTATATCTCTGAACCTTCCTCTTCTTTCAAGCTGTGTCCAGGACCAGTGGCAGGTGGAACAAACCAGTGGTCAATTCAAAATACACAGATACTTTTAATGAAGGTGTTGCCAGGTTGTAGTTTCCCCTTCTGTAGCTAACTGTTATTATAATACATTTCTCAGTGGAAAGTAGCCAGTAAGTGTGCAGAATGACTAACTTAATAAATGATAACTGGAGCATACAGAGAGTCTGTGGGCTTTTTAATGATAAGAGAAGGGAACACCATGAGATTTGTTCTCTGGCAGTTTCTAAGACTACAAGCATTTTCCTTTTTAAAATAAACATCTCCAGATATGACAGCTGTCTAGCTAGTCAGGAAGCAAAGAGGTACAATTCTTGTGTAACCTTCCCTTCATTTGTTATTAAACTTTAAGATGACGTCTTAGTCAGCGCAGCCAGAGGCCAGACACCAGAGTCATCTCCCAGAAAGAGGGGGAAAACTCTTTTGCTTTTGACTTCAAAGTAGTTGGTCTATATTTGGTTATTTCACTGTTTGTTAGCAGTTGTTTTATGTCAAAACACCTTGAAAATTATTCTGTGTTTGAAAAACTACATATTAGAATCAAGTGGGAACACATGAATATGCATAAGTACTGATTTTAAACAAGGATGTGTGGGGATGTGAGACAGAAATATGCTCCGTGTCAGCAATTTATTTACATTTCAAAACAAGGGTATGAGTTGTTGTTATGAGAGTGTGTGTGTGTGTGTGTGTGTGTGTGCGTGCGTGCGTGTGTTTGCGTGTGTGCATGTGTACATTTTTACACTTCACGCTGTGCGGGATGAAGTACATAATTGATGGACTAATGAAAAGCAACCTTTTATTTTGCATTATTGAAAATAGATTCAAAGCGAGTCGTTATACCGCAACAAACTGTCACGGCATAACAGCAGGTGAACATTTGAAATCCTATAAGATGTAGACGTACATATCTGATGTACAAGTACAGAAATAGTTCCACATACAGGCTACATGTAAATAAAATGTAAACTAATGTCAAGATGTTTGGAAAAATGTGAAAATGTGACAGTTTCTTTCTGCTATTTGAAGTCTCCTTTGATCCTCTGATATCTGTGTGTACCCAAACCCTACAAAGACTGAAGCTTTGATGTGTCTGAGTCACAGATTATAGCTATTTGTTCACTGGGCTAACCAACCTTGCATCTTAAGCTCCAAGGGATGTACTGCCCGCAGCATAAGGCAAGCTAAACGGCAGACAACAAGGAGAAAACCTGGACCAAAGATTTACATTATGATATTCTGACATTATGATAAAATCGTTTCCCTCTGCTTATGGGCTAATCAAAACAAGCTAACGGTGCTGTAATTATTCCACCATCTTCTCTCCTGACACCATAATAGGAAAGAGTCATTTTATTTCCCCATCGTAAAACTCATTTTCATAAACAGTAATGTATTCAGTCTTAGCTCAGCCTATATCTATGGCTCTGTACCATTAATCATTAGGCCTGAGAGAGGAGCACTATGGGTACTAAACCACAGGAGCCCTCTGTGCTTTGAGTACCAGGGGGAACCCTTTTCCCTCTCTCTCTCTGGCACAATAACATTCATGACTTAATACAGGCATTGTATAAGAGTTCACCTCACTGACAGAGGTGTGTGAGTGTGGGTGGGCGGGCGAGTGTGGGGAGAATGAGCGAGAGAGAGAGACAGAGAATGAGAGTGGAGAGAGCGATGGGAGGTAAGGGGAAGTGTGTTTTGCTAACCCACTTCCCTCAAAGGACCGCTTTGAAAATGATAGATTAATCACTGGTTACAACTCCATTTTGACCAAACCGGTGGGGTGTGAATACATTATTGTGTGTGTGTGTACCCAGGGGAGGTGGAGGTCAAAGAACCAACTCTATCAATCACACACGCCGAGGAAGGTGGTGCTGCCAACACTTTCAAAGCCCAAATTCAATACCAAATTCAGGCGGTCATTTCCATTTTTGACAGAGGTCACGAATTGATCCACAACACTGCAGGTGTCTAGAACACACACATAACCTGTATATCTCTGGCAATGAAAGAACAATAAGGTTTTATTTCACACAGATACTTCAGTGGGGTGAATGCCTCACAGGAAGTTAACGTCCAGCTTCTGTCTTGTTGTGCTTTGGATTAAAGCTACTTCCTGTCAGCTTCTGTCTTGTGCTTGGTATTAGAGCTACTTCCTGTCAGCTTCTGTCTTGTGTTGTGTTTTGTATTAGAGCTACTTCCTGTCACTTGTGTCACTTGTTTTGTACACGTGAGGACTGCAAATCCAAGAACACATGTTTCAATAGCACTTTTAGGTCTCAGATAGAGAGATAGATACAGAGAGAGAGAGAGAGAGAGAGAGGGAGACAGAGAGAGAGAGATGGAGATACATACATAGAGAGAGAGAGAGAGAGAGAGAGAGAGAGATACATAAATTAAAACATACAGAAATAAAGAAATATATACATAGATAGAGATAGAGAGAGAAAAAATGAGCTAGATAGATAGAGAGAGAGATAGTGATAGATATATAGATAGAGATAGGTAGAGATTTAGATAGATAGATAGATAGAGAGAGAGAGATAGATAGAGAGAGGGAGAGATAGATAGATAGGTAGATAGATAGAGAGATAGATAGATAGGTAGATTGATGGAGAGATAGAGAGATAGAAACATACATAGAGGCATAGATAGATAGATATAGAGATAGATAGAGAGAGAGAGAGAGAGAGATAGATAGATAGATAGAGAGATACATACCTACATAGATAAATATGACAACGTACGGAAACAGCTGTGCAATAAAGCTACACGCAATAATACACAGGCACAGCCACGTCATTAGAAACCATTTTAATTTCAATATTCCCTGGCTGACGCCTAGACTGTCCCCGCTTGGGGCAACTTATCAAACTAATGTAAAACTAACATCATTGTGGCTGCCAAGCAGAACAGCTTAACAGCAGGGAACTTTGATCTCAATAAGCACTCTCCCACTGTTTCTTGTAACAGATTAATGATTCAGTGTCGAGTAGTGTTTCCATCTCGCTGTGCTCTCACTTAAAGCAGCACTGCGTGCGAGTTGGACTGCGTTACAAATGTACAAAATAATTCAAGCGACACTTACGTAGCAATACTAGTACGACTACTACTGCTATTTATTTTTGTGATATGATATTTCAAATATCAAATATATATCAAAATACAAGCTCAAGTAGACACATTCATGAGGTCTAACTCAATACGCCTTATAGGTGGAAGCTTGTGATCAGATGTTGACTTCATGTTCCTTGGTAGGCTGGACATCAAAAACATCAACGTCTATGTACAGTATATCTTAGTCGTATGGCGTGTACATTTTTCTGGATTATAGATTTAACTATAATGCAACATGTGTGGTAACCTTATCTTCATTCTTCCCTGACACTGTCTTTGTTATCCTACTTATCCTTTCCCAATTCTAATAAACATTTAGAATTACAGCAAGACCCTGTTGAAGTTCGACAGTTAACTCACTAATTCTCAACATCTGGACCCAACATCAGGTAGGTAACAATATTTAAAACAATACCCGGTTCAATATTATTGCTTTATAACTTGTTCCAACCTTACAATAATTCACTATTTAATGTATCAGCAATCAAACAAAATCACTGTAACGGGTTCAAGTGAATAGCCAAGCTACTCACTTGAACCCGTTAGCTTAGCCTAGCACCTGATGTTGTTTCTCCCAATCATGACTTCCTGCTGGAATCTACTTCAGTCAATCAGTCAGTTGAAGAACAGAACCAATGAACTGCTCTATAATCATGATATTGTTGAGACAATTGCGTGATTGGGTTACCTCGTGGGTGGTATGGGTAGGCCTACTAATGTTTTGAATACCTACGACTTCACATAGCTCCTTGATCCGTCTAGATTCAATGTCAAGCCCTTGGTCGCTGTGCAGCCGCTCAGGTACGCCATAACAGACAATAAAGTAATTCCACAAAGGACCATGCTGCAGAGGACCATGCTGGTCCTCTGCAACAGAGACTGTAAGGAACTCAACGTGATACCATGGTTGCTGGGACAGGGGCCAACAAAATCACGTTCACAAATTGCTTTGACAGCATCCTGGCTCACCTGAGAAGCCTTGAAATGATTGCAACTCTTTCAGGTTTTTAGGAATTAACCAGGTTTTTACGGATTTGACTTCTTCTGAATCTGTCTCAACGCCATTCTCAGACACTACATGCCCAAGAAAACGCACACTTGTCTGAAAGAATTTGCAAATCTTGGGAGACAGATTTAGTCCATAGTCTTTCAGAGGGGTGAGTACTTGCATCAACCTGCTCTCATGCTCCTCCAGAGTCTTGGAAAAAAACAGTCCTTTCCTTTAAGTTCATATCTCACATTTTTCCACCTGGAAGGTACTAGGAACATTAGTTATGCCTTGCGGCATGAGGTTGAACTCCCATAATCCTAACAGAGTGACAAATGCTGTCTTGGCTTTGTCAGCTTCATCAATCTCAATGTGGTACCAGACTTAAGGTCAAGCACAGTGAACCATTTGGATCCTGTTAACGCAGAAATAGTCTCCTCCATGTTCAGGAGAGCATAGGCATCCTTTATAGTTTGCAGGTTGAGCTTCCGATAGTCTATGCCCAGACGCATTAAGGTAGGTATTTCAATGTCGATTTACAAGAAAGTCTTTGGGGACTTTGACAGCCATCTCTATGTATAGATAAGGGACAGATTGTCCAGCTGCACCTTCAACCTCTAAAGGATCATTTAGTGGTTTGATGTCTTGACCTGATGAGTTCTGTTTGTAGAATGACTCTGTAGTCACTTGCGAACCAGTATCTAGAAGGTTAGCACACTGTTTGCGCTTGGTTTTAGTGGGACATGATTGATCAGCTACAGTCCCCTTTCATCCCATAACAAAAACTGTTCAGCTGCCGCTGGAGGGTTTTCCATTTCCCACTTTCTTTGCCTTTCATTCAACAGCTTTCTCTTCTCTGTGACTAAAATTGGGTTTGGGTCACACAAGGGTCACACAAGGCTTCTGGATCAGACTAATTAAGTCCTACAGGCAAACAGCAATGCCGTCGTCATTCTGTGGTGACGGAGAAGAATTCACTGTGTGACAATCCACTGTGTGAAGATAATAAAAGTCTATTCAAAGTCTATCCGTTCGCAGTAAATGGATCACATTTATATAGTGCTTTTATCCAAAGCGCTTTACATTGCCTTACATCCACCCATTCATATACACATTCATAAAACGACAGCGGTGTCAACCATTCAAGGCAGCATCCAGCTTGTCGGGAGCAGTTAGGGTTAGATGTCTTGCTCAGGGACACCTCGACACTTAGCTAGGCGGGGCCGAGGATGGAACCAACCTTCCAGTTGCCAGACAACCACCCTACCTCCTGAGCTACTGCCGCTCTGCTGACTCAAAAGTATGCTGAAAGCTGAAGAATTAAATGTATGAAAGATTATCTTCAGTCTTAATGCATTTTTTTTTTTTAAGTATTATTAAATGAATCATTTTTTTAATAATTTGAATATATATGGTAAATGGACTGCATTTATATAGCGCTTTTATCCAAAGCGCTTTACATTTGCCTCACATTCACCCATTCATACATCGTCGGTGGTGTCAACCATGCAAGGTAACAACCAGCTGGTCAGGAGCAGTTAGGGTTAGGTGTCTTGCTCAGGGACACCTCGACAATTAGCTAGTCGGAGCCGGGGATCGAACCAGCAACCTTCCGGTTGCCGGACAACCGCTCTACCCCCTGAGCTACTGTCGCCCTAATATAATAACATCATATATATATATATATAAAACACACCTAAAACTAGGCAGAGCAAGAGCAAGCAGTGAGAGCAGAGTGCTTGCAGCATGTGGAACAGCCTAGTCAGACCCAGCCAGGCAGAAGGTGACTGGACCTATCGAGGGCCGAACACTTGACGAGAGGCCCCGGGTACCCAGAGGGGCCCCTCACCTTACGTGTGCAGGTCTTCCATTACAATCACAGGTCACTGAGTCATTGGCGGGGGCACAACACTCACTGCAACCAAACAGCTCTTCAGTGATTGTTTTGACTCAACCAAACAGGTTACATCAGAGGAGAGGCTCCAGACCAGGAGGTGACGAAGTATCCTGGCTCCAAGCTGACCTGAATCACAAGCAGCTCTGTCAGGTGAACTTGTAGTCCCCTCTCAGAGCGTTTGCTGTCCTCAGTTTCCCTTTTTTTTCCCCTCAAGTAATGTCGAGGTACAGATCACAATGCATTGATCAACGAGGAGCATATTTAGTGTGAGGGTGTACTGTGACCAGAGAATATGTATAAATATATATATATATATATATATTATTCATGATGTATTATAACAA
The DNA here is from genome assembly GCA_900302375.1 of Bathygadus melanobranchus. Taxonomy (NCBI): domain Eukaryota; kingdom Metazoa; phylum Chordata; class Actinopteri; order Gadiformes; family Macrouridae; genus Bathygadus; species Bathygadus melanobranchus. The sequence continues at coordinate 10,428 of OMKP01079341.1, forward strand.
ACACACAAAGCTTTCTTTCCAGGGAATCCAGAATGAACCACTTCCTAATCGGCACTTAAGTCACCTTAGGTCCTTCCTTGATGAGATTGTGGTCTCTACAGGTTTCCATTATGAGCAATCAATAGACCAATCAAAGTTGTTGATTGTTGACACATTGAGTGGGGAAAGGCTCAATGAATTCCAGTGGTGTCATAATTGGCTCAATGAAAACCTGTGTACCCGCAAAGGCAGAGCAGCCTTCAGATTGTCCCACTGTTTATCTACCTTCAGAGATTGTCCCACAGTGTTTGCTTGCTCTGCCTTCAGAGATTGCTGAGCTGCTCCTGCCAACAAGACACAAAATGGAGTATAATTCAATGGAACAGAAGGAAGACTCACCCTGGGGTTTTTGCTGTTGCTTGTTGCCGGCTGTGTCCAGCTATCCCCTCCCAGCAGCTCTCTGAGGAAGAGTGGACATGACAAGAGCCTTTCTGCTGGTCCAGCGGTAGATCATGCCAGCGCTTGGCATAGGAGAGTGGATGGGAATATATGGTTGAGGCTAACACTTTTGTTATAGCTGATAGGCTAAACTATGTGGGCAAGTAGCGCTAATGTGGCTAGCAGTTACTAAGCCACTAGCACTTTGAATTTGATTCATTTTCAGTGGGAATTGAACTGAATTTCTATATGAGAAGCATGTTTCTGTTGTTTATAGTCTAAAAGGACATAAGAAAATCATCAAGATGTATCTATCAGCGAGAGAGAGGGAGAGAGAGAGAGAAAGATTCAACCATACATATATTTGGCATACACCTCATGCCTGTCCTTTATTTGGGCCCACATAAATTTGTTTTTTTTTTAACCCTTGTTTTTTTTACTAAATGAGTGTTCAGTTGAGTTGAGAAGTGAGATGGGGGCTTGTGCCTACGGGGCCAAGATGTCGGCTGCTGTAGAGACACACGGCGCTCATGTGGAAATCCTTCCTGTCTGCAAACGAGAGCAGCGTTCATCAGCGCCCAGCACCCACTGCCAGACACATCCGGCCCATTATATCCCAGTCACTCGTCCCGCTCTGTGACGAGAGCGTTGTCCAAATGCCTCTTCAGCACGCCTGAGCCACGAGCTGGAGAATTAGCCGGCATTAGCGGCCTGTATGTTGCGCGTGCGAGACGCTCGGTGTAGTGGAAGGATGTTCTGGGTGTTCATTATTACGCTGCGTTGAAGACGCTCTCAAGGCAGCGCGGAAGGCATTCGTTACAGGACTGAAAATAAAAAAACAGATTTCTATGGCATGAAAATGAGTTCACCAACCTTGACCTACAGAAGTAGGTCACGTCTCAGACTGCTCACACACACAGTGTTATACATTAATAATTGCATGATTTCTGGGAAAATAGGCAATAATAAAATACTTTTCGTCCTTTGAGTGTGGCTGTGTGCTGGCTTTTTAAAAAGAATAAGCACGAGCGTGTGCTTTTCAAACCATGCCACACCTGTGCCTCCATACGGACTCCTCAGACCACCACAGACCACCACTCAGACCACCTCAGGTCTGAGTCAAACCATGCCACACCTGTGCCTCCATACGGACTCCTCAGACCACCACAGACCACCACTCAGACCACCTCAGGTCTGAGTCAAACCACGCCACACATGCGCAGGTGCGTCCATATGGACGCTTCCACACTCCAAACCAGTCCTCATATAATTACAAGTGATAAGTTCACAGCCTCTGCGTCTGCTGCTGAATCAGAACTGATTAACCACTCGATGCTCCACTACATACAGTATCTGAACCCCGAGCCCTTTAATGAGAAATGCCAATTTAATTTGGCTCTGGGCCCGTATTGATTGAAAGATATGGTGCACTGAGAATCTACTACCCTTCTGTAATCTGTTTTTTTTGTTTTTTTCTGTGCAACTGTGTCCAAATGTCTGAATACCGGAGTCTTTAATTGGCAAGCCGGAAGATGTGTAGTTACTGATATGTGGGTGAGATCAATTCGGAAGCATTACCCCAAATCGGGCCAAAACGACACTAGCCTTAAGCAACATCTTATTTGCTGGGTAGCATAGCATGTGGACGGGCCATGAGTGTGTGAGTGTGAATACATTGACTACACAACAAGAAATCATTAGCACATATTAATACACTGCCATCTCCCTTGCTGTGCCCCAAGCATCTCAAAGGTTTATTGAAATTCCATTTTAAGATAATGCCCAAGGGGACGTTATTGGAATAATTAATTGTCCATTATGTCGCTCCACCAGGATGAAAAAAAACCTAAATGCACTTCATTATTTTCACCTAATGGAGCCCAAATATGTTGAGTGAAAACCACTGCGGTTCACTGATGTGTATTTCATTTTTCCTCTAGGAGGGAAGATAATAACAAAATAAACAACACTCTGGCTCTATTTGAATGTTCTTCACTGTTTGTTATGTTCACATCACCAACTCACTTTTGAGGCAATTTCAGGTAATCATCAATTACAGAGAATATAGCTCTCTTCAACGGAAGAACATTTTTAATAATGTAGAAAAGATGTTTCAGAGTAGAGCAGAGCTTTGACTTTTGCCTGCAAACATTTCTCTGAAAAATACCAATATTAATATTAATAACATCATACATCAAAAGGACTATCAGAACCAATACAGACCTAGCCTTGAGAGACCATCCTGATCTTACCACATCAGAACCAATACAGACCTAGCCTTGAGAGACCACCCTGATCTTACCACATCAGAACCAATACAGACCTAGTCTTCAGAGACCACCCTGATCTTACCACATCAGAACCAATACAGACCTAGCCTTGAGAGACCACCCTGATCTTGCCACATCAGAACCAATACAGACCTAGCCTTGAGAGACCACCCTGATCTTGCCACATCAGAACCAATACAGACCTAGCCTTGAGAGACCACCCTGATCTTACCACATCAGAACCAATACAGACCTAGTCTTCAGAGTCCACCCTGGTCTTGCCACATCACATTGTGTTTCTCTCTGCAGATGCTATTCTTTGCGAAACGCAAACTTCAAGAGGCTAATATAGATCCTGCATGTATGAATATGTATTAATATATGGCATGCAATGGATTAATCACAACAGTGGAGTCATGTTATCTTGTGACTTCAGAGGTCAGATTGCCTACAACTGAAACGCCTGTGTAGTCAGCAGATAAACCAGGTGAAATGGACAACACAGAATACATGAAAATGGTACATGAAAACATAATAACTGTTTAATCACGTGTTTCAAAAGTGATTAAACAAGACATGATTACAATTAGGCCACATTAGTGAGGAAGAAGACCCAAGCTATATCATGAGCTGGAAGGGAAACATCTTCACCTGTAATCTCTGTAGATAATACAATTACGCGACGATTCTTCATTCATGTTGCAAAGTATATTGAAGTATATTTCAGCCGCAGTGAACAAACAAATGCAACATTCTCTCGAATAAACTACAGACACCAAGCGACTGCCGTGATATTCCCTCTTTCTCCTCATTTAGGTCACATGGGGATCTGGTTGGATGTGAGTGTGGGGGAGCTGTCTTCAGAAAGCTCTTGAAGGATGAGGGAAATGGCTTCTGTCAGCCCCTAAGTCCATCAAACTCAACAAACCCGTGCTGGTCTTTAAAGAAGGTTCCGTGGATTAGACGGTAAAGCGCATCCTTCCTGCGTGTTTTTAGTCACGCGTGGCCAAACGCAGCCCAAACCCACCAGCCGTTCGCATCGGAGCTCCTCCATCTCAGCGTCACACTGGGTTGGGAGGCGCCGATGGATCTCCTTTGTCTCGCGCGTGTGTTAAGTGATCAAGGACGCCGCTGCCCCCTGTAGCTGCCTGCGTGCTTTTCACTTTGTGCATTGCTCATGTGCTCCGCCCCAGGGGGCTATTTTGGAGGGCGAATTTGTATATTTTGTATGTGTTTTCTGCGTGTCTCTCAGTGCAACTGTAAACCTTCGCCGCAGGGGAGCAAGTGTTTGGTGCTCTGCTATGGTGATGGGGAGGCCCATGAAAACGTTGCATTCTGAAGAAGAAGAAGAAGAAGAAGAAGAAGAAGAAGAAGAAGAAGAAGAAGCTAAGGCTTTATTTAGGACAGCGCGCCGCGCCGTCGGATGTGCTCCCACATTAAAGCCCTTTTGTGATCCTTTTGGGCCTGTGTGTGATGTCAAAATAAGCTGAAAATGGGTGCATTGGGAGCGTTGGGAGGGACAGAGAGGGTCTTGGTAGCCAGACATGGCGTGGCTAAAAGAGAAGAGTTGGATTTAGAAATACTGGGGAGCACGGGGGAGTGTGGGTGGGGGGATGGTTCAGGGTGCCGCAGGGCTTAACCAAATACCAACATCTTTCTGGATCATTTTAGTACCCAACACTGCACAGTGTCTGTCAGGGAGGGGGGGAGATACTGAAGGCATTAGACCAGAGCTCATTACCACAGTGCCACAACAAACTGGAAACTACTTATGGAGGAGATCGTATTTCAGCTCATCTGCACATGTGCACCACATAATCCCAATATTGTAAATACAGTCTACACATGTAGAGGCCCTGGAACGAGCCGAGCCTCTGGAACGAGCCTGTTGACTTAATGACACTTTGTAACGTTGATTTTGCTCTATAAATAAAGATTATTATTATTATTATTATTATTATTATATATAAGTGTTAAAGTATGTAAACATGAGAATGTGAACAATTTGTAGCCTCTTTCTGTGTGGATCTAGAATAGAGAACAGCATAAAGTATTGTGATAAATAGCACATGTTTGTCTCACTAAACGCTTACTTTTATATTTGTATTGGACTAGAAGATTTTGTGTAGGGGTATTGTATGTGTGTTAGGGGCAATGTTGTCAATTTAATCCAGGCTAAATAATTGGGCTTCTTTGTGACAAATAACCAGGGCCAGATGCTCTCTGTCCAGCCGAGGTGATTGTTAAGTGGTTTTAACAACGTGTGTTCCCCTCTCTTCTGTTTCTTTTTTTCCACATACAATATTAATGACTTCGCTTTCGCGAAAAACATTAACATTCAAATTCAAAACATGACGACAAATGAATCCCGTTGCCAAGCCCTGGTGAGCCGTGAGCAGCAGACAGCGAGGGTGAGACGCCGAATCCCACCCCTGGGGGGCCGCGCGACACGCTGGCATGGCGAAACCACCTTTTAACATGAGCCAGTACGCCGGCCGGCGTGTGCTTTCTTGTTACGCTGTAGCATACGTACAGTAGCATACAGGGAGCTGATACAGCACCACAAACCCCAACCAATGCATGCAGGGGGGCGTGGGGGGAGAGGGAGGGCCGGCTGAGGCATACTGGCTCAGTATAAAGGCATCATGGATCACCAGCTCCCAACGCTGCTGGGTCTTGTGCTATTCTCCTAGCACCACTCAGGGCATTCACTAGCGCTATAAAAAGGGGCCTTTGGATGGATTCATGAATTCGTGCAGCCCCCCACCCCCCACACGCTGCCCACTGTACTATGAAATGCACTCACCAAATGCTAAAGACGATGAATACTATCTTGGGCTCTTCAAATATCTCTGGCCCGCAGCCCTGCTTGCATTATGCCTCGTCTCACAGGAAACCCTCAAAGCCTTATAAACCACACTGTGATGAATTATACAAGAGGGATTTCTCTAGCCAAGACCGTAGTTGGTACAGACATTGCTCCCATTCCAAAGAAAATTGTCTATAATAGTCAATGATAGGTTAGCATGGGAACAGGATGAATCCTCTGAGGAATAAACGTCAACATTGAATGGGAATAAGCACTTTTCACCGCAAACTGTATTGCTTTCAACAGTATTAGCAGGACCACCACCAAATACACCGATATACAGTATATATATCGGTGTATTTGGTGGTGGTACACTGTAACAATATAACAATATATAACAATACCAATGTTTCAAATGCTGCAATAACTATTACTTTTACTATACTGCTCATGATTAGAACAAAAAAATTAAAAACACACACACACACACACACAGACACACACGTTCATTCCTAGGGCCCCATGATGCCATTCCTCATTTGCTATCAACATATGCTAAACTCCATCTTGTTTTTTCTCATACGTAACACTCTCCTGCATGGACCTCAGCAGTACATGTGCTGCTATGAGGCACTTCATGAACAAGAGAGGCATCAGGTAGTAGTATCAGGTAGTAGTATCAGGTAGTAGTATCTGGTAGTAGTATCAGGTAGTATCAGGTAGTAGTATCAGGTAGTATCAGGTAGTAGTATCAGGTAGTATCAGGTAGTAGTATCTGGTAGTAGTATCAGGTAGTATCAGGTAGTATCAGGTAGTAGTATCAGGTAGTATCAGGTAGTAGTATCTGGTAGTAGTATCAGGTAGTATCAGGTAGTATCAGGTA
>OMKP01079350.1:0-12573 GCA_900302375.1 Bathygadus melanobranchus
GAAGAAGAAGAAGGGGACGGAGAACTCCGTCGGAGCCAGGAAACACGGAGCAACAACAACAAAAAAAACAACCCCAAAAAGAAAAAAAAAAAGGAAAGTGAACCTGGAGCAGTAGCCAAACAAACCTCTCATTCATGGAGGCGTAATGGAGACTGGCAGAGGAACAGCTGGCACCGAGCGGCGTGTAATAACCTCACCGTGAAGTACACGTATGTGCAGCGCCAATGGTCAGACTTTAACGTGGCGCCGCGGACCGCTACGCTCGCACGTGGGCACACACACGCGCGCTGTGCACACGCACGGCGCTAATTGTGTGCTTGCTCGTTTAATTACACTGTCGCTCGCGCACACACACACTCACAGGCACACACACACACACACACCAGACAGTAGGTCCCTGTGTTCCTCGGAGTTACGGCATGACAGTGATTGGAATGGGAAGTCTCTCCAACTGGCGGATCGGGGCACAACTTTCCCCCAGCCGTTCCCGTCGGCGACGCACACTGGGGCCCCTGTCTCCTCCGGCCCTGCAACAGCACGGACCGTTGTTGTGGTCGCTTAACATTTAGAGAGCAGCGCAATCCCAAGGGGTGGGGAGGCAGATTAGTCCTGTGCACCTGAAAAACGTTTAACTGGGTATTTGTTTTCCCCTGATTTACATTTGATAGGATTAAGCGTAATCAAATTGTAATTAAAAATTGGCCCACATGTGTTGACATGTGATATGGGGGTCAGGATTCGGTCTCCATCCCATTTGCCAGAAGGAGATGTAACTGTTGGAACCGGGCCAGTGCCTCAAGCGTTCAACAAACTCAAACATCCCTACTGAAAGGGTCAAAGTGCAAGCTTGTATCCAGCATCTTTGATCTCTTGCTGAGACCTTGCTTGGCGTCGGAGGACCCACAGCTATCGGTGATCGGCGGCACAGTGATGCAAGGGCTTTGGACCAATAAGGGTGGCAGCCTGCGTGTTCCATGACTAACTAGAACATCTTGTCGAGGCCTCTGGCCGTAGCATAAGTCTTATCACCAGTTTTTATCTCGACTACTCAGTCGACCACCATGGGAAGCAGACTCTGGGAGAGAGAGTAGAGACATGTGTATTCTCTCCGAGGTAGAGAACCAGATGTAGTGAGATGCCAAACTGGGTATGAAAACACCAAGAGCATTATAATGGCCTACATTCCCTGTTCTCTGTCCTTTTTTAACCTACCTAACCCTTTTTTCCTGTCTGTCACTGCTACACTGCGAACCATTCAAGAAGGCGTTATCCTGACTTTTCCATGTTACGAAACCAAATGGCATTGTGAACCAAAAAGCATTTCTAAAGTTAGTGTGTTGAAACTCCCATGTGCTAACTGTCGTAAGAGGCCTTTCCAGTGTTACGTAATCTCCCAGAATTCAATATCCCGTCCACTTCCTGCCTCTCCCAGGTGAGAATTCATATCCTGGCCGTCAGTTAATGTTCTCCCCGGAGAGACCAAGTCATCCCTGCTTTCTTCAACAAAAGTTAAATGTAAATGTACAAGTGAGACAAGAGAATGAAACGGTGAAAGTATTGTTTAATTCCGTTACAAGTAAATAAATATAGGCCTTGTGTCCCGACACACTGAACACACAGACACACTGAAAAAATACCGTGAAATTAACTGGATAAAAGACATTGGATGCGCTAAGAAATACTTCTAATGAAAGTTGCTGTGCCACTACGGGTGTTACTGGCTGCTCGTTGAGGCTGATCACGTATAGTAATTCTGATTGGGTTTCTTACGGAGCAGCACAACACTAGCTTTGTTCCACAGTTGAATCCCTGCCCACTGCACTTATCTGAGGAGCACAACTTTATCTTGTTTCCATGCTTGATGTGCACTTCATCCACAATAACAACAGTGTTTTTTGGACAGACCGTTACCATGACTGTAATTATCACGGTTGTCAGTATTATCGCTGTATTGTTCAAATGTGCTGAAACTGTTCAAAATGTACCGATACACTGAACACACACACTGAGATCATTTCACGTTGTGAAATGTGAAACGCCATTACAATTGAACCCTCTAAATACGATGTAACGTTTATTCGTTTATGTGTAGTTTATTCGTTACGTGCTCGATGTAAGAGGACCTTTAGTCCTCTTTAGAAGGCTGAAACATTTCCGGAGCGCGTTCACTGCCTGGCGTCGTGTTTTCATTAACCAAAACAAACCCATGTTGCGTGGCTGCACCTGCGCGCCTGCGTCTGGGAGACTGTTTCTAACTTTGGTACATGCAGGAGTTTTCCAAAGCCCGGTAATAAACAGGGTTTTAATGATAATTCAACGGTAATGCTAACTGTCGGGAATTTCAAGAGCCCTGTGTAAATGGTACACAAATGTACGGTTTGACCGCCCCTAATGACCTATAAACTGCACTCTGCTTCGGCTCTGAAGTTCTCAACAGCACGCAGCATTGGGTTCCAACAAGTTCATTGGTATGACAAATGTTTCAGAAAAGCTTTCAACTTCAGCTCTTTGTTTCAATGATGGTCTCCAGCGTGACTCCTGCGGAGGTCAGCCAGGGTGAATCCCGGGCTTATCTGATCTCGAGGATCAGGGAGTGCGAGGACACTGAGCGCGCCCTCAAAACGACATGGACCAGAAACCTCAGAGAAACACGTTAGCCAGCCTTTGAACTCTGAAGGAATGGAACCCGGAAGCATCGGGACCACAGACGAAGGAGCAACTGATGCCCGGCCTGCTGCCAAAGAGCCAGAAGATCTGAAAACAAGAGCGTGAGGAACCAGCCGTGTCTGGGTCCACACTGGGCGTCTATGGGAGACATTGTGTTCTTCATGCCGTGTGTGAGAAGGGGGTCGTGACCGAGCACATGTTGGAGTTGGCAGAGATCTGCCACACCGGCGGGCTTCGGCCTTACCTTCTTAATTCCCCCCCCCTCCCCCTTCCTTCCTTTCTTTCTTCCCAATAACAATTTATTATTTGAACATGAAACCTAAGATGCTCTGAAGTGGAAATAAGGTTTGGAATTTGAAAACGGCAGAAACCGCTCATGGAAAAGTGACTTGGGGTTTCACTTTGTATTTTTTGAGGCAATGCTCTTAAGAACCTCTCTCTATTTGTGCTGGAAGCCTCATTGATTTGAATGTTTTACGGCTGATATGTGCATAGGAGCTTGGTAATGTGCATACCACACATACAGCATAATACCTTGAATATACTGCAGTGCCTTGTTGGAGTGAATATTCTAATGTCATTTCATCCGGACTTTTAACAGGTGTCTCCACATGCCAAATGAACTTGACCAAAGACCTTGGTCAGGCATTTTGATCTTTGGTAGAACGATACCTTCCGCAACAGATGTTTGTAACATGAGTAACACCTTGCTCAAATGTACCTGAAACAGTCGGGGGGGGGATTCCGGACTCCTAATGGCTGCAGCAGAGGCTGCAAATCATATTTATTGGTGCTGGATAACTGAATGTTCAGTGCAGTATCGTGGTGTGATTGCTCTAGTAGAACGTATGCAGGCCAGATTCACCGTACCCTAACGCAGACGGCCACAGCGCTGCACTCCACTGGAACGTTTTTGCCAGAGGTGTTGGTTATAGAAAGTACACACATATGCCATAATGACTATTTACAGTTTATGTGGATGTTGGGTAAGAAAAGGCATCTAAATAATCCTCTTGCCTATTTCTATATTATAATTAGGTGTGCGGTGTAAGTTCAACTAATGCAAAGGGAAAGAAACAAGAAGCCTACAAATAACACAGGGCTCTATTATCAACGATAAGCTGCGTTAGCATTTATAAGCACAACCGACTATTCAGGTAGTAAATTAAGCTACGAGCGATCACACAGTGCCTCAAATATCAAAACTGCCTTTCTTTCTTTCCTTCTTCTCGGAGACAAGTTGAAAATTACAGTACTTTACCCAGCCCCTGTTAAACTGCCAGGGTAAATGTTGCGTTGGACTGTTTTTCAAGGGGCAAATTGGAACGGCTGTAATTCGTCTGAGCGGAGAGCTGCAGTTAAAGTTGTTAATCTTAGCATGGAGATCTGCGCTGGCAGGGCATCCAGAGTGTGTCAGCAGGGGCGAGTGAAGCAGCCGCGACCAGCGAGGGAGCACACAAACACTGGACTCCATTGTTTTTTTTTTGTTGTTGTATTTTTGGTCCTGTAGCATGAACAGCGAAAGGGCCGACACGGCCGGGAGTTGCGGAATAGACCGAGTGGTCATTTTAGCCACCGGAGCCCGAACGACTCTTAAGCACAAAAATCCTGCAATTCATATCAGTTTGTTGTGGTTAACAGTGCTGCTTATGAAAAGAAAAAAAAGGGGGTGTTTTGTTTTCACCGCAATTCTACCCTGAGCTGCCCTTAAAAAAAAGTGTGCTTTGGTAGAAAATGGGTTTTGTCTCGGAAAAATAAGGCAGCCCTGTGCTTGCATAAGCTGGAACACATTTGTCCTGCTTAATCACCTGGAAAGGTTGCTCGTTGTCAGCTGTGTAAAGCACAATCAAATAGACTAATCAAATAGACTAATCAAATAGTTTAATTATAGAAAAGAATTGATCCTGTTGTCTAATCAGAAGCTAAATAGTCCTTTAAACCACAAAAACAGCCTCGCGAAATGTGTGGACTCCTAACATTCCAGAGTTTTTACTAGTTATCGGAACAATTCTTTAGTCGTAGTTGACAGCCTTACCACACTGAAATATGCAATTGACTTTAACTCAGACATCTGAGTCTATGAGGAGCATTGTTGTATGCATAGGAGCTGCGATGCATTATGGCATTGATTCATTTTATGTGTAACATGCCACTGCATTATTATGCAAGGTAAAAAGCATACATTATGTTCCACACCATCCCTTTATTTCCTGGCCAAGATGGATTAATTTTAGTCTAAAACACATATCCTCATCATGTATTATTCTGTTATGCAAAGTTTAGCTGGCATTAGGTTTAAGACTTAATTGGAATTGGCCTACAAGGCTGTCAATGAAACTACCTTCAAGCATTAGTCAGACCCCATGCTCCAGCTCGAGTGCTCCGCTCAACTACCTCAGCTGGCCAGCTGGATCCGCCATCGCTAAGAGCAAGCAAACGCTGCTCCACTATGTCACAACTCTTCTCTGTTTTGGCGCTACAATGGTGGGACGAGCTCCCGGCCGATGTCAGGACAGCAGAATCACTCACCAGATTCCGCAAGAGACGCAAGACTCTGCATAGCTTCCCTCCTTTACCCCCCACCGCCTCTCCTCCCTAACACACTTCCACTTACCCTAATCAGGGTTCAGATCCCATCCCCTCCAGGATCCGTAGCACTTACTTTGTACGTCCTGGCACTTAAAAACTACTTGGCGTCATGTAGCATCTTATCCTAGCTATCTTGCTGTTTACCAGCAAGGGGTTAACCTAGCAATTATGAGTGCTCGAAAACTTGTTGTATTAATCTAGCAATTATGGGTGCTTGACTTGTTCTAATCAAATACTTACTGTACAGTCAGCAATGTATATTATGTTCTCTTCAGACAAATGTACTTATTGTAAGTCGCTTTCGACAAAAGTGCCAAATGTAACAGTAAACATGATAGCTTTAGTTTCTCGTACAACAAAATCCTATGACATTAGGGTTTCTATTTTTTTTAACTTAATTTACTATACAAACAAACAAAGATTCTCTGTGGATTCACTTTTCCAAACACTTTCTGTTTTGGACAAGCTTAACATTGCAAACGCCACTGATAAAGACATTTCTTTCTACCCACATTTGCTGTTATTGTTTTCCTGACATGAATACAGGCACAGCGACTCCCCCCAAAAGCAAAACAAAAGACGAGTTCCTCCAGTGTCATGGGTCTGGTCTAAACAACAGCAGATGTAAAGGAGCAACGGCGTCGTCATGTTTCCCCCCGGGTCCTCATAGCTCGTGGCAACATGCTCCCTCGAATTTGCCATTACAAATTGATTTCAGACGTTGTTTAGAACATTAAGTTAACCTGGAGATTCTCTCTCTCTCTCTCTCGTTCATTCGTTCATTCGTCAGTAAGAGATGCCGTGACCCAGTTCTAGACTGGCCCTCTGATTCGGTTAGCTCTTTCAAGTTGATGTTAAGGTGCATTATGGCGCCGAGTATCACTTCTCCAATGTCACAACCAGGAAGGATGCGGGCGGGGGGGGGACAACACCACACCAACATAGTAATGGAAGATATGTGATATATATAGTTATTTTAGTTATTTGACCTCTGTTTAACCAGGGTACGCTCACTGAGCATCACATGTAACTGTTACAGCAGAGCCCTGCAAGGTTCCCTCAGATGAATGTCTTTGGGGGAACCACTGGAGTACCATAACCAAACTCAAACACTGCAGTTGGTCAAATGTCTGTAATATAGAGCTGTACAGATGAATACCATGTCAGCCAGCAGAAATGCAATTAGTACTGGTAGTGGCCTGAAATTGTATAACGTTTTTACTGCGGATAAACATCCTTTGCTATTCTTATATGAAAATTGTATATGCAACTTCTATACCGATCCTCTACCACGGCTACCTTCATAAGCACATGATCTATGTTAACGATGTTGAACAGCTGCCAATTTGCGTGACCGCGTCTAAAACGCTCCTTTGTGTTTGTGTTGATGACAGGAGCAAGAGGACCCCAACAAGCTGGCCACCAGCTGGCCCGACTACTACATCGACCGCATCAACTCCATGGCTGCTGTAAGATACTCTCACTGTCCGGTCACCTGTCAACTGTGTGTCTGTCAACCGCAGATGCCTCTTCTCTCTCTGTCTCTCGTGGTGTAAATATGTTCCCACGTCATCTTAGGATTGCGGTGTGTGTGCGCTTTTTTAACCTGGCAACATCCACAGCTTCACATTCTCTGTCTTTGACCCTTTGGATTCGCGCACGAAACTGACGACAAACAGATGACATTCCCACTCAGCCCTTCAGTGGGAAAGGGTCAGAGACACGGAGATGAACCGAAGATGACGACATTATTTATTTTTAAAGTCAATAAGCCTGCCAGTGAAATGACATCACAAGATTACCATGTCTTTATTCTCTATAAATCACTGCGTTGCTGCAAGTAGGTCATGCTTGTTTACAATAGCCTATATCTGTTCTGTGTATCTGTTCTCCTTGAAAACGAGATGGTTGAACTATAAATCTTTATAATCAAATCACTATTATTATCAAGATAGCGTACTTCGGCCGTAGCCTAAATTTCCACTTCTTGGTTGTTGTTTTTTTTTTACGCCAAAATGTGGGTGCCAGTGGGAAGTTTGGCTCACCAGATCCTGTTTGCATGTTAACATACTTCTACAAAGTGACTTACAGTGAACTCTCATGTCATGAAGGAGCAGGCAGACTAAGCATCTCGCCCCAGGGGGTAGTCTGTGTACATCGGGGCTCGAACCCGGCACCTTTCGGATTTTCTAATCCGGCGCCAGCGCCTGAGCCGGTGAGCAGCACGCGCACATGAATGTAGAAAGGCTAGATGAGTGACCTCCGCCAGGAGTGCAGCGGTGCCCTCACCCCCTGAGAACCCTGCACATGTAGTTGGCAGACATGTAAGGAGTTTTCTTTTTACTGCCGTCGCTACTTCACCCCCTCCTCCACAGCGAAACATAACACAGGCCGTCTCCTGTTGGCTGCCCGCCTGTCAGCCAAGTCTCTCTTATTAAGCGTAACTCGGACAAATTCTCCTTCTGCCCGCACTCTGCCAAGTATTTTCCCCTCTACCGTCGCTCCGTTTTCCCTTTCCCCCCACCGCCGGTGCTGCAGACAGCACCTTCACAGCGCACACGGTCGGATTTGAGGAGGCCCCCGTCTGGGCTCCGCGGTGATGTCACACCTCTTGGCTCCGGGGGCAGTACAGTAAGCAGTGTGGAGCGGTGTGTCCAAGCCTTCCACGGTAGCTGCAGCGTGATCCGATGAGATGTTTGTACTTTGCCACGTCTTGCCACGCCTGTCTGAGAAGATTACAAACAGCCCCCCTTAACGACTGTTCATTGTTTTATTATTTGTACCCTGTAAGATGCCTGAGGTTTTTAGTTTTGTCGGACACTGACGCTAACTGACGCTAACACCGGCTCCATAACCTACTTTCTACCTTTCTCTGGCTGCTCTAAGCTTGAAAAGCTTGATAGAGCTTCATAGGAGGTGGGGCTCATTATTTACAGTTTGATAAGATGTTCTTATTAATCCCAGAGGGAACACGAGGGTAGTTCAGGGCTGGACTGCTTTTAAGCGAAGGCTTTGGATCATACTTTACATTCATCACCTTCGTCACCTTTTAAGTTGAGCAATAGCATTTGCTATTTGCTTGTCATCGGCAACACGCATACAGTCCTAATCACAACAACCTGGGCTATGTTTCACTATGTCATTAAAACAGCCACCATTCAGTTGAAGACAAAGCTCTGGTTGTAGGGCACTTCCCAAACGGAGGGGGTTGCAGGGAAGTACCTAAGGCTGACTAATGACATCCCGATGTGGACTTTGGCAGGTAAGCTCGAAGACACAAAAAAACCAGATGTAGAGAAGAGCCATCTTGGCTAGCCTTGTTACCACGGTGAACGGGCACGCAGAAACACTCACCTCTCTCCCTCCCGCCATCCCCCCGTTCCCTTCAACAAACGTCAGTGTCCAACATCAAAATGAACATATTCACTTGGAACAACAGGAGCCCGATCCTTCACTGCTTGGCAGAGGTGGTCTCGGAGCCATCTGGTCGTCAGGGGGGGGAACGTTGACGCACGGCGGATGTTTTGACTGGTCAAATGCTCTCGCTCTTGTCTTCCAGATCTGCGTTTGTCTGGAAGTATGCACAGGGTTGCCACTGAACTTCTTTAGAAAAAACTATGTGTAACCTTTTATTGTTATTACATACTCCGATAAAGATGACCAAGTAGTGTAGTATTTGTTGAATTGAATTCTTGATATCCGCCACCCCTTCTCCATGGCACAGGGTTGCAGGATTTTGTTGTATGAATAATGGGGTCAAACCTTTCTTCTGAGGGCAACAGCGTTTTGACCTGTAAGTTAATTAATGGGATTGCCCCTATTAAAAAAAACAAGTCCCTGCTACATTGGTAGCGTCTTAAACATTTACATCTCAGTGAGCAGCTATAGAAAAATGCCTGCCGAAGATAAACGGAAGCCCTTTGCGCCCAAATAATGTCAGTCCCTTGAAGTTGTTCAGGGAAGTCTGAACGTGGCTAGCCAATGGATTAGCACCGACACTGGATTATTGTTTCTGTCTTAATTCTTTCAGGCTTGATTGGAACTAATTGCCTGCAAGAATTTTTTGGCATGCGGTCTATGGCTTCCAACTGCTTTTTAATAGTGAAATGGAAATCAAAAATGTGCAAAATGTGATCTTTTTGATTAGTGGTGATTATGATGACTAAACATTGGCTCTAATTAGGTTGTGATTGTACTGCTAGTAACAGATCGAAGACGGACATTCCTTTTAAAGATGGAAAATATATTTGTTTCTTTTCAATGTTTTTGTTGCTGCAAAGTTTGACTTTTGAGTTTTGTCACGGAATGGCATGCTATCCACAACCAGACCTCCATTCAAGATCAGACTCTCTAAATCAACCGTAATGCACGTTTTTAACTTAATTACCGCGTTAGCATTTGAGAAGAAAAACACGGGTGCATTCCAGTGGAGTTTATTTGTTTGTTCCTGTCGTAAATTCCGCAACAATCAATGGCTTGCTCGTAACAACGGCGTTTGCCACTGTGTCCACATCTGCAGATGCAGACCCTGTTTGCATTCGACGAGGAGGAGATGGAGATAAGGAACAAGGTGGTGGAGGATTTGAAGACTGCCCTTCGAACTCAACCGATGAGGTGAGTGAGCGTATGCAAATCTGCCTTCTGTTTTTTTCATGTATCCCGTGACATATTCTTGATGTTCATCTTGCTACGGTGAGGCATCACAAACCATATTCCATGTACCAGTTCCATGTAATATTTCGTGGTACAATAAATCGTTATCCTTGATGTCATTTCGGTCGAGTCTCAATACAAAAAAAGTAACATTTCCCTTTTCTTTTTTTTGTGCAAGATCTCTCCAGCTGCTCCTTGCTTTTGCTTTTTATTTAGTGCTTTGCAGCTGCAAGACCTCACTCATCAACCGCAGAGAAACATTTAAGGGTATTAGACGGCTCTAATTTAAACGACCTCCCCTTCAGTGGCTTGTTTGGAGCTGTCCGTCAGCCAGTGCCAATTGTACGACGTTTTGGTCTGGTCCGAGGAGGGGGTGTTGAGTTTTTATCTCGGGGAGCGCTGAAGTGACGGAACCTAGGCGAAGAGTGACACAAGGCCGAGAGAGATCACGAGTGTCTGGGTCTATGTCTGGCTAGTGTCATGTCGGGTACGTACACATGTATCCCTGGGATTGTGTCACTTGACATTTAGTGCGCATATAGACGTGATGCGTGCCTGAAAGCCCCCCGTCAGTGAACACTTGGTGTCGACTTTCACACTCCCAAAAGTTAGGAAGGAATGTTGTTGTGTGTCCTTTCTGATACCGAGCCAAACAGTCTTGCGAGTACAATATAACGTTCCCCCTTCCTCTCCTCCTAAACGATTTACGATGAAGTGACCTCAATGTACCTACTTTTAAGCTTAGAACAACTCTATCACTGCTCATTCATGAATGCACCTGCCTGGAGACCATTACGTTAGTGCATTAGAGTGATTGGTGTCGCTGCCAACTCATTGTGGGCAAACCAGCTGGCTGTGGTAAATCGCTGTAGCTGTGATCTAGCATAATAGGGATTTATAGGTGCAGCTTTGACAGCACCCTCCTTCTTTCCTCCTTTTCAAATGCTTGACATAAGAGGGACAAAGGAGCTTTTCCTCTGTGTGGGGAGAACTGTGTGACTATGTTTGTGTGGCCCAAGGATGAATAAATGTTGTTTTTTAGTAACGTACATGTTTAAAGCAGATGGACACACTGTTTGAATGTGCGTGTGTACATGCTTGTTATTGAAGACCAGGGGTTTATGCTAGGAGACCAGAGAATATAGCTTGCTGCCTACATTACAGCCCCCTTACCGAGTGGTTACTTCTGTTTTGGAAATAAGTAGCAGAAGAACAAGCTTCCAAAAGAAGCCAGTTGGATAACTCAAACATTTGTAGAGTATCCTTCCAGCTTATGTTTACTTTTATGACTGTTGCTAAATACCGTTAACATCTTCATGAGGTGTTTCAGTGTCTGCTCTGTAAATCTGGAGGGCGGGGGTGGTATACATCGGGGAGCATACTCTGCAGTATCACCTGAAGGCATGTGTTTAGGTGTGACATTTCCGCCACCTTGTAAACGTTTCCAAGTGCAAATGTGCTACATGTTACTTTTATTCTGGTCTTTATTGAGACTACGTGGTTGCCAGTACCGGGGGTGGGTATGGGGTCCCATTCCACGGCGAAACAACTGTCCAGTGAAGGAGACGTTGACGTGTCTGCTGTGCACCCCCCCAACGCCACGAACATATGGTAGACATGCTGGGGTGCCAAGTAGCGCGCACGCACGCACGCACGCACACACACGAGCACTGTTGCCACTCTCGCTCACATGCTGACGAGGGGGGGGGGGGGGGCGGAGGCCGAGCCATGGCTGCTTCTACCCTCGTGTGTTCTGACAACCACCCATCGACAAGGAGCGCGTTGGCACTGCCGTGGGCCCCGCCATCCCAATGCATAGCATAGCATAGCTTAGCTTAGCGTAGCATAGCAATGTCAACAACGGTGTGCGTTTACAACTGATCCTCCAGAGCCTGTTGCTCTGTGAAGATGACTTGACGCTTTCTCGCTTACCCTGCATAGGCTTTCTGCTTTTTTCAAATACGCATTCTATTGATTTAAAGAAACTGTTGTTGTAAGGTAATTGTATACAGTATATATAGAATGTCTTGGCTACATGCTATATGTTTTACTTAACTGTCCGTTGAGCCTCGGCGGTCTCTTTCGCAAACATGAATTGCTACACGTACATGTAGCTAAACTGGAGGGGCAAACCCAATTTAGCTTGCAAATATTTACCCTCTTCTCTAGCATCCAACTGGAGCCTAACCACATCTTTGGGGTGTGTTCACATGGGCTTGTTTATACCACTTTAGTCAACAACGCGGCAGCCTGATTATGGATGACATGCATATCTAAGGAAACGCAAAGCCAGCCCACCCACTGGACCAGAGACAGTGGAGCGAGTAAGGGAACTCAAGAGGGTAACCGAAGAACGGAAGCGAGGGCAGACTTGTGGCTGGAAAAAGCTCCTCGTCTCGTTTCCTGGTGTAATCACGTGGACAGGCGGCATCGTTGGCCCGTGGTTAAAAAAAACCCAACATTGACACATCCATACTTAAACTGACGGCCCCATTCGTAAGAAATAATTCACTTTAGAGAGAGGGAGAAAGTGGTGTGTGTTTGCACCTGGAGCGTGGGCGTCAGTGTATTCATAGATGTGTGTTATGCTGCAGGGCTGCCGGTTTAGTCTGGCTCCATCCACAGGACCCAAGGGGTGGTTATGGTGCAGGAGTGGCACCTGGG
>OMKP01079386.1:3703-14502 GCA_900302375.1 Bathygadus melanobranchus
AGTAGAAACCTTTGAACCAAAAGGTGTGTCAAGGTGTGCTTCCTGTTAAGCTTCATTTTCCTGAGCTCAACCCATGTCTTGGCATTTGCAGAAAATGACTGTAATAATAATAATGGAAATCGGCCTACAATGTGTGGCTTACCATGCTCATAAGATGTTGGTCATTGAAGTTAACACTAGAATAGCGCATTGGGACTTTAGTTTGGTATATATCCCTGAAATAATAACACTTTGAACATGGTGTTTGTGTCGTGAATGTTATCGTGTTAGCCATTTATTTTGTTAATCAGAATGTGACCGTGTATGACCTACCGAGTCACTGCTGGAGGAGGAGGAGCCACCTTTGTGCTCCTTCTTTTTCTTGTGCCCCTTGTCTTTCTTGTGCTCCTTGTCTTTCTTGTGCTCCTTGTCTTTCTTGTGCCCCTTGTGCTCCTTGTGCTCCTTGTCTTTCTTGTGCTCCTTGCCGTGATCCTTTGACTTGTCGTGATCCTTTGACTTGTCGTGATCCTTTGACTTGTCGTGATCCTTTGACTTGTCCTTGTCCTTTGACTTGTCCTTGTCCTTGCAAATGGAGCAACAAACAACTAATCATGTATTATAAATATATATATATATATACATTTATATGAAATGAATCGAGTGTGGAAGGGCTATACTCCATTACAGAGGCATCACCTGGGAACAAACACTAGTGGGAGTCATTTCAACATAATTAGCATTAGTAAAAATAGCATTGACAACATGCAAGTAGTCAAATACAAAAACCTTTTAAAAAGGCCATAATTAGGGAAATGACCATATAACGACAAAATAAGTTACGCGAGGGTTTATAGGGCTAATGTTCACACCTTGTCGCTCTTGAAAGGATTCCACTCCTGTTTCTCCGCGTCTTCCTTCTTCATCACCTCTTCTCCCCCGATGGCTACAGAATGACAAATAGACACGCAGTCAGTCCCAGTTCACACTTCCTTATGTGGTTCAAGAGCCCGGTGATCTGACCGCAATATGTAAGAAACAACTGTTGATGCATGACAGCAATCATGACTGATCATTGCGGTTAATGGGAGAGAATTCCCAAGCAAGGACATGTTTTCGCACAGTGTGAAATTGATAGGCATATCGCAAAGCGCAGCAACTGGCTGCAAACTTCCACGCAACTTTCTCCCACAACAAGAACAACAACAACTGTAGGCCACGACTAGACCTACAGATTTCAGTAAACATGTCACGAATATGTGTAACACGAATACAACACGCACAATCCTAATGTTGAATGAATATCGCAGAGGTAAGGGATAAGGGTTACCTTCTTCCAAATTGAAGCTCATTGTGTATGTGCCCTGCGGTACTCCAGGAGTGACAGTGACCTCAGCACCACCACGCTCTTGTTTTTATGGAAACAGGGGAAACCGGTTCAGCAACTCGTAGGAGCCACGCCCCAGAAGCTCATCATTTGACGTCAGTGTTACAGTGGTTCGTTAGTAGTCCTACCTGTGTTTTTACTTACCCAGCCAACAAATCAATCAATCAACCGTGATCATTTTAATTAAACCCTCGTCATACTTAAACCGTCATACTTTGACCGTAAACGTCAGATCATAAATTCCGCAGATCACATGAATAATACCCTGTACATTATTCATCTATAATATATGCACACAGGTGGAGCTGGTAAAGATGTTCTGATTGGACCACCAACAGCCGCTACCAGCGTCGTTTAAGGAGAGCGTTACGACACTGCCATAGACTTCTATTGTAATCTGGGAATGCGGAAGTAACGTGTGACGTGGAGCGGCCAATAGTTCCTAACGCTGTATAGTTCCAGCAAACGACGCTGGCCGCTACCAGTGCTGGGCGTGACACGCTTGTCATCATTATAGCTTATTGGACTCTTCACGATTAGAGGATACCAGTCATGTGCCCGTTTGAAACATTCGAAACCAGTTCGGCAAACAACTCCACACTCCACTTTCCTGGGTCCTCAGCAATACACCCGCCAAATGAAGTCGATCGGATGAACGGTTGTCAAGAAAATCGGGACAGTCATGCATACATATATAGAGATTCCTGTATTAATAAATAAATCGTGCTTGAGGGAATAAACAGTCACACATTGTATTTCCATATTCCCATGTATGATTTTAATTTTGTTTTCATGAAGCACCATCCAAATGTTGATTGTGTCATTATTTCTTAAAACAGCATTGAGGCCAAGCGATGGTGACACACTCAAGGCATTTAGAGATTATAGCAACCTCAGTTAGCTGAAAAGTACCTGGGTCTTGTAACGCTGCAGTGATCTCCAAACAATGCACACACACACATTTGTTTTAATGAGGGTAAAAACATGCACATCTCCTTAATCACTGAAATCATCCTAATCATCTTTCACTTTCCTATTCTGAACACTTAGATCAGTAAGGCATTTTCAGGGACTCTTCAGTGACGGTACGGCCTTGGGCCTTTTAGCAAATCGCTGGAGGTGAGGTGGGTGGAGGTGGTGGTGGTGGTGGTGGTGAGACTTCCCGGTTCCGGGGACCTCCTGGGGTTGCCCAACAGGGCCTCCATGGGGCTGAGGGGCCTGCGGTGGGGGCTCCTCTCCATGGTACTCAGCGAGGTGCTCGGGTAGCCCCTGGACAACTCGTAGCGAGAGGTAGGCTTGGCCTCGGCTCCACCACCCTCCTGAGGCTCCAGTTTAAGGACGGGTCTGGATGGGAGCAATATGGTGGCTATGGAGGCGGTGCCACCAACACCGCCACCAACACCGCTGAGCCTGGGGCTGCCGGCGCCGCTGGGCGCGCCGATGGGGTTGCTGCCGCCGCGGTCGGGAATCAGCTCGCTACTAGAAAAACTGGAACCTTCCAGCGTTTCCAAAGGGAATTCCGCCACTGGCTTCCCACTTTGAGCTTCGTCTTGGGTGTCCTAGGGTGTGGGGTAAGACGATATTTAAATGATTCAGCATGGATTTTATTGTCTTAGTCAGCTAAGCAAGACACAAGACTGTTTAGGTGCTAGGCTGCTGAACTGGCGCAGCTGAGTGCCAGGTAGAGTGGACCTGACGTAGTCTCCAGTGAATTAGGTGTGCAAACTATTCATTTTTCTTCCTTGCTTTCTTGGGGGTTTTTTTGTATAGATGTCTGGAAGTACAGTGGCGTGTTTATGAATTCTGCATCAATAATAAAACCGCATATTCATTATTTATATTTTCACGGATACAATGTCTGATTGGAATGGGATCGGTTAGGTGAACGTGTTTTAACAATGGGGCGACGCGAAAACAGGCTCCTCCTATCCACGAGCGTGGATCCGAGCGCTGGTCGTGCAACACTAACCCTAAAGTGCTCCTGATGAGCTGACGGACACATTTCAAATGAACACCCACCTGCTTCTTGTTCTCCTTGTCATTGTCACTCCCTGATGCGCTCTGGGTGACAAGCAGAGAACCAATCAAACGCTGTCGTGGAATTCTTTGTGTTTTTATTAACCTGATTGGTTCATTCACTCACCTTCGTTTTATCCTTCTTCTTCTTATCGTTGCCACTGTCACAGGAACTCTGTGAACCTTTGTCCTGTAATAATAAAGACATTTGTTTATCCAACAATAGGAAATGCATTACCTCGACTGTGTTTCTTTTCCTGAAAAATGAGGACCTTCTTCTTCTTCTGTTTCTTATCCTTCTTTTTCTTCTTCTTTTTCTCCTTATCCTTGCCGCTGTCACTATCACTGTCAGATGAACTTGAGCTCGAGTCCTGTTGGGAATAAGGAAACATTGCATCACCAGCCTTAAAAACAGCATTGGCAGCCATGATGCATTGATCTGATTTTCTTTCCCTGAAGAATGGACTACCTTCTCCTTCTTCTTCTTCTTCTTCTTCTTCTTCTTCTTCTTCTTCTTCTTCTTCTTTTTCTTGTCATCCTCACTGGAAGAGTCAGACGAGGAAGCCTGGACGCGAGTGAAACAAACCAACAAACAAACAAACAAACAAACAAGAGGTGAAGAGGTCATGTTCTGTTCTGTAATTGGACCGCAGAGCAATTAGGAGTATGCACGGGCGCACCCTGCAAATGCCAGCATTAATATGCCACATTCATACACACATCCCTCTTCTTCTGCTTGTATTTTTCCTTCTTGTCGTCCAATAGGGAAATATTAGCATTTCACAAGTGGCACCTTATTTTTCGAATTCTATTTCATTTGGATTATTCCAAAACAACGTCTCAAATAACAGCATGTGTATAAAGTCCACAATATGGATTATTGTGGCTACAGGGAGCAACAAAGCCTATCTGTTGACAGGAAGCAACATAGCCTATACATTGACGCTAAACTCACCTCCTTCTTCTTCTTCTTCTTCTTCTTCTTCTTCTTCTTCTTCTTCTTCTTTTTGTCGTCATCACTGTCCGAGTCGGAGCCGTCGTCCTGAGAGACGCTAACACAGTTAGGGGGGGGGCTTCAGCTGCTTCAGGACAGACTGACGCGGCTGTAGACTTAAAAGTTCCCAAATTGGGTTACCTATAAGTTGAGTTATGACACATGCCTGCGCTGGCGTTAAACTGACAACTGACTGTCAATTGCATTGCTCTATTGTCGACTGTAACTCATAGTGGTGATTGACCGCGAGCTTTGGTTTACAAATCCAGCCACCGCGACAAACCCTCCCACTTTTTGAAAAGCTGTTCTGCCCCAATGATCTCACCTTCTTTTTCTTCTTTTTCTTGTCTTTCTTCTTGTCTTTCTTCTTGTCTTTCTTCTTCTTATCCTTCTTCTTCTTCTTGTCCTTTTTCTTAAAAAAAGTAGAAGTGAAGTGAATACAGTGAATATCACGCTGACCTCCTGTCCAGACTGACATTTCATATTGAACATGTGTTCTGCGCGTTGTCTTCTCACCACATCATCCTTGCTATCAGAGGAGGAGGAAGATGAGGAGGAGGATGAGGAGGAAGAGGAGCTGTCATCAGAAGAGCTGGACTTCTGAAAAAAACCCAGCAGATAGTCGTAATTTTCATTTAGTAACCACACTTCACCTAATAAACATCAACCGATGATGTGTAACTACTACACAAACGCCATCTCTTTTAAAACGGCACCACTTACAGTAAGCCTGGGTTCTGACTAATTCATTAATCAGTTGAACCCAGATCCCTAAGCGGTCATTTGCAAATACATAAAGGGACTATTTGCAGGATTTTCACAAGGATAAATCGCTTTAAATTACCAATATATGAAGGTTGTAATTTAACTTAAAAAATGAGACCTTCCCTGACTGTCTCTGTTCATTGAACAGACTGTGGGCCGATTTATGTTACATTTGAACCAGGCGGGTTTTGCCAGCATTAATATTCCACAACCGTACGCACATCCTTCTTCTTCCCTACCCTAACCCTAACCCTTCATCTTCACTGTCTGATGAATCCTAAAAACAAGGTTCAAATTCTATTTCAAATTGTAATTTAATTTCGATTGCTTCAGATTTCCACTTAGTTGCACGATGTATGTTGTATAATATAATATATAATTCCTATATTTTCTCATTATTTAAAACACATTGTTTCCTTTTCTCATTTACACACTCACAACAGTCAAGTTATTTGCAGTAGTGAAGTGACTTTGTGTGACTGTGTGCACTGTGAACATTGTGCACAAGTGAATTATTGCGCAGACAGGTACAAGTAACATTGACAATTGCCACTAAACTCAGACACACACCTCCTCCTCCTCCTTCTTCTTCTTCTTCTTCTTCTT
The DNA here is from genome assembly GCA_900302375.1 of Bathygadus melanobranchus. Lineage (NCBI taxonomy): Eukaryota > Metazoa > Chordata > Actinopteri > Gadiformes > Macrouridae > Bathygadus > Bathygadus melanobranchus. The sequence goes on from OMKP01079386.1 coordinate 9,448, forward strand.
CTTCTTCTTCTTTTTGTCGTCATCACTGTCCGAGTCGGAGCCGTCGTCCTGAGAGACGCAACAAGCACAGTTACACCGGCAGGCCTGTCTTCATGACAGACCGACACGGTCGTAGACTTATGACTGCTCTCCACTACGCGACAAACCCGCTGATTCTATGGCCGACTGAGTCGGGTCAGAGAGGGTGCGATCGGGTTTGAAGTCGGCTCTGATTGTCGCGTGTGGGGGGGTGGGGGGTCTCAAGACTCGCGTAGTGTGGGGGGCACTGAGACTGAGATCTCCGATTAAGCCAATGAGATTTGAGAGGGTTAAGGTCAGACCAAGAACGACCAATGGGGTTTGAGATCAAGAACGGCCAATGGGGTTTGAGGTCAAGAACGGCCAATTCCCAGTCGCGTACTGTGGACCACCGCCCCGACACCGATGTGAGACTGACGCCTGGATCAGTCGTGTAGTGTGTACTGCCAAAGTCAGCCCCACTTTAAAAGTCGCATAGTGGAGAGTTGCACTTAAGGGTCAAGACTCAAGTTCTCACCTTCTTTTTCTTCTTTTTCTTGTCTTTCTTCTTGTCTTTCTTCTTGTCTTTCTTCTTCTTATCCTTCTTCTTCTTCTTGTCCTTTTTCTTAAAAAAAGTAGAAGTGAAGTGAATACAGTGAATATCACACTGACTTCCTGTCCAGACTGACATTTCATATTGAACATGTGCTCTGCGCGTTGTCTTCTCACCACATCATCCTCGCTATCAGAGGAGGAGGAAGATGAGGAGGAGGAGGAGGAGGAGGAGGAGGAAGAGGAGCTGTCATCAGAAGAGATGGATTTCTGAAAAAAAACAACGTAGTTTTCATTTAGCAAGTGCACCCCACCGAATAAACATTAACCGATAATGTGTAACAAGCACTCCACAAACGCCATCTCTATTAAAACGGCACCACTTACAGTAAGCCTGGGTTCTGACTAATTCATTAATCAGTTGAACCCAGATCCCTAAGCGGTCAATTGAGGTGCATTGTATTGAGCTGAATTGAATTGGAGACCATTTCTGGTCTATGTGGTAAACAAGCCACTCTAGTGCTGCTGGATGCCAAATTGCAGCACAATTAGGACCCGGCGCAGGCTGCGAAGGCCGCTATTAATATTCCATACGCACATCCTTTTTCTTCTTCTTCTTCTTGTCCTTTTTCTTCTTGTCATCCTCGCTGTCGGATGAATCCTGAAAAAAAATATTTTTTCTGTTATTATTATTTTTGAAAATATTTTCACGACGTGACATTCACGACAAAAGGCACACACCTCCTTCTTCTTCTTCTTCTTCTTTTTCTTCTTTTTGTCGTCATCACTGTCCGAGTCGGAGCCGTCGTCCTGAGAGACACAACAAGCACAGTTACTTACTTAGCTGCTTCAGCACAGACCGACACGGCCGCAGACTTCACCATAAGAGTTAAGTTCTCACCTTCTTTTTCTTCTTTTTCTTATCTTTCTTCTTGTCTTTCTTCTTGTCTTTCTTCTTCTTGTCCTTCTTCTTTTTCTTGTCTTTCTTTTTCTTGTCCTTTTTCTTAAAAAAACCCCAACACAGATAAAAGTGAAGTGAATACAGAACAGGACTTCCTGTCCATGTATTTATGGACAGGAAGCCAGCTTTCAATCGCAATTTTAATTGAATTGAACGTGTGTTCCGCATTTGGTTTTCTCACCACATCATCCTCGCTGTCAGAGGAGGAGGAAGAGGAGGAGGACGACGAAGAGGAGGAGGACGACGAAGAGGAGGACGAGGAGGAGCTGTCATCAGAAGATCCGGACTTCTGGAAACCAGATTTGCCCATCGGCAATTAGTCGTTAGCCACGCGTTTTGACGCCTCGAACGCATTCGATGTGTTGTCACTGGGCTAAACGGCCTTGTGATGTAGACGCGGTCGAGTTACACACCCAAACACACACAGCAACACTGAATCACACTGACCACACATTGGGCAATAACAAGCCACAAGTCCAAGCTACGTTCCACTAGTGGCCCATGCCCCGGTGGGCTGATTGCTGCGTTCACCATGCTGTACCGTACTATGCAGTGGAAAGTATTCATCTGAATACATACATGACGTCAGCGTAATATTGTATGCCATACATAAAGTAAAGATTGTGACTGGTTAAACAAGAGTCTTGCTGCACATGAGCATGACCGTTGTGGCGACAGTTGACCGTTATGGTGCTTTGGGTCTGGTGCTGTAGAGAAAGTCGAGTGGATATGTATTGTATAATTATGTGTTTGACCTTTTTGTTCTTTTTCTCTTTCTTCTTCTTCTTCTTCTTCTTCTTGTCTTTCTCATCATCATCATCGCTGTCTGATGAACACGCGGCTGAATCCTGTTGCAGACAAAATATGCTGCTCATACATACATCTTCTTAGTCATAAGCTGTGTAGTGTTTATATTTTGGTCACGCTTTACTTCAGATGTTTTCTGTTAATTGTAATCTCTCTCTAGCTAGCTGAAAGGATTTACTTCAACCAACACTTCATCGCGTGATCATTTTGGTTTGACAGCATATTATTAGTGATTGAACCAACCATTACATTTGTTCCAATCAAACTTGGGCACATGTGACCTCTCGTCCGCCTTCAGCAGGGAAAAGTTTACCTTATTCTTTTTCCTCTTCAACTTCTTCTTCTTCTTCTTGTCCTTGGCTGTCTCCCCTTCTCCCTCGTCATCACTCAGGTTCCCCTTGTCCAGATCCCCTGGGCACGCCTGGACGCCCTCAGCTGGCGGTGTCAGACAGTTCATGTGGTTTTCAGTCCAAAAAAAAAGCCTCTGAGCCTCCCCTTAATGGGACTGGTCAAGAAAAAGCAACACATACCTGTGAGGTCTGCTGGCACTGGGCTGTCCTCCTTTGGCTTGTCCTCCTTCTTGTCCTAAACAAAGAAAATTGATCCTTATTTTAGGATTGCAGGTCTTCCTCGACCTTGCCGTTTCAATTATTTTGTCATGTTAAAATGCCTTAATCTTATCTTACACGTATTACGGATGCTTTTGTCATGCCATTTTCATGTTCAGTTTACACACAAGACATGCAGGCACACAACATTCTGGGAGGCCAAATAATGTTGCTGCTCTTAGCCTGAGGTGGTCCAGTAACAACTAGTATTTCCACTGACACACAGGAAATGTAACTAGACAGGTTGAAAATCAGCGTTGGAAAATACCTTGTCTCCATAATCACTTGGCCCCATAACCTCGCCACCTTTACACACGCACACACACACACATGCGCACACACAGGTGCACACACACACACACACACACACACACACACAGGCGCACACACACACACACACACACACACACACAAAAGAAACACAGCAATTAGTGATCATCAGGTATAACAGGCTTGATCACTTTCACTAGTTGTCACACTTGAGAACAGGGCGTGTTGTTCTCCTCACCAGCAACTGAAAGGAAAACAACGCCACTCTCTTCGTCTTTCTGCTGGTCACCCTCCTCTTCTCCCTGCAGGACACAACACAAGTCATAGCACACTAGCACATAGCTCATTTTTGCAACAGATGAAACAAATATATTGTTATTATAATTAATATTATTCCTTTTATTCTGTTCTGGAAGAAACGGGCTGTGCCACATTCCTCAGCAGGCCCAGGCGGATAAACCTGTGCACTGTGTCGTGGCGTGTTCTAGCTATGTATTGTCTCAAGGCTCCTACATACTTAGCGCCTGCCACGGACCCTCGCTTAGTTGGTCAAATATCAGGTCTAAGGGTCTGAGCAGCAGCCGACAGGAGCTTTTACAGCAACAAGGCTTCTGAAAACGGAGTTACCTTCTTGTCCTCTTTCTTGTCCTTCTTCTTGTCTTTTTTCTTCTTGTCCTTTTTCTTGTCCTTTTTCTTGTCCTTTTTCTTGTCCTTTTTCTTCTTGTCCTTGTCGCTGTCAGAGGAGGAAGAGGATGAAGAACTGTCCGAAGAGGAAGAGCTGGAGTCCTGAGGAACACAAACAACAACACACACAGACATTGTATTTCTTAATTCTATACACGTATCTATAAATAAACAATGTCACATTTATGAATTGTGTTTTGATTTGAAACTGACGGCAATGTTAAAACTTAATCCGAAATACCTTCTTCTTCTTCTTCTTCTTCTTCTTCTTTTTCTTTTTCTTGTCATTGTCGCTGTCAGAGGAGGAGGAAGATGAAGATGAACTATCTGAAGAAGATGAGCTGGAGTCCTACAAAAGAAGGAAGGGTCGTTTTTAGGGTTTGTTGTACAGCCATACAAAAGAAAGAAGAGTCGATCCTGAATTGATTAATGGGGATATGAACTGGTCTGGCCAAATGTGTTTAAAGGGTAGTAGTCAGACGATTTGCTCAATTAACCATTGAAAGAAATAACATATAATGTCCATATGCTGGTAGCCATAGTGAAATTATCTGGAGATGTGTTACAACCAACCCCCGCTACCTCTCTGGACACCAAATATACATTGACCATGCTGGTGCTGCGACAGACATAAATAAAACCGACCTAATGTTAAAATTACAGGAACGGGAAGCAGGAAGTAACCCACTGCCCTGCTATTGACGATCTGTGAAAAGGGACCCGCCTCCCTGACAACCAGTCTGTTGCCAAACCCTTACCAGCCCGCTGCCAAACCCTCGCCTGTCTGACTACCAGCCAATCGCTGACTCCTCACCTGTCTGACTACCAGCCAATCGCTGACTCCTCACCTGTCTGACTACCAGCCCATCGCTGACTCCTCACCTGTCTGACTACCAGCCAATCGCTGACTCCTCACCTGTCTGACTACCAGCCAATCGCTGACTCCTCACCTGTCTGACTACCAGCCAATCGCTGACTCCTCACCTGTCTGACTACCAGCCCATCAATGACTCCTCACCTGTCTGACTACCAGCCCATCGCTGACTCCTCGCCTGTCTGACTACCAGCCCATTGATGACTCCTCGCCTGTCTGACTACCAGCCCATCACTGACCCCTCGCCTGTCTGACTACCAGCCCATCGCTGACTCCTCGCCTGTCTGACTACCAGCCCATCG
>OMKP01079407.1:0-2500 GCA_900302375.1 Bathygadus melanobranchus
GCAACCACTTCCAGGTCAACGGGAAGCAGAATGTCAACGAGGTCGAGGAGGCGGGACGCGAGCACGTTGACAACGCTTAGCGCTACCGTGGAAACACGAAGCCTTAGGCTCCCGGGTGCACTTAAAACCGATTTGAAATTGGCGTCGGACACAGGCTGAACGGCAGGTTTGTGACCAAATCGAAAAGCCGCATTGGGGCTTCGATCGCCCAAGTGTGCGCACGGTGAGCTCAGGTGAACGCAAACAGTCCACCGTGGGTCAACAATACCACGTGAATGATTGCTAAATGAACAGCCCACACATTGCATCAAAATCCCTGTGTTTCGACTTTGTTCGATGTGTATCGGGGGCGTCTTTCCACATTTCACGAGAGGAAAACCTTTTTGAGATATTACTGTTTATTTCAGGGCGTAACGTCGGGGCGTGACTTTGTTCTGCTGAATGTACTGTTAGCAGTACATCTCTTTCATATTACTCTGTAGGGTAGTAGCTTGGATGTTGGTGTTGGTCTGGGGTTTGGTGATGGTGTTGTTTAGTTGGCGTTGGTGTTTTTATATTTGATGAGTACGTCGTGTCTCACCTGTACTAGAGCGCCCACGTAACCAGAGAACCTGCTGTGGTTTTTCTAAAGGAGCTTTTGTATGAAACTATAAATATTTTTTAATAAAAAAGACTTGTTAGGTAGCTAAACATAAAGTCCAGATTCGTTTTGAGGTGTATCCCACTACGTATGAGTACACGTGTTGCAGTTTACAACGTAAAAGTAGCGGTTAGTATTCGTCTACTGTCACACAAATATTAAACGCACGTAAAGAATTAAATAACAGAATACATCAGTGATGTATTAAGCCCCGCCCCTTCTCACCATGGGACCAATCAACGACGCGCTAAGGAATATCTACTCGTCAAGTGACGACTGCTAATTAAAGTGTTAGTGTCTGGTGTTGTTGAAACATTTGTCTGTCTGGATGTTAATATAAAACGACAGCCTGTTGTCGGCTATTAAAGACGTTTTTAGATGTGATATTTTATGTGTTCGTCGGGAAGTGGGGATGGCTTTTGTACATGTGTCGGGAAGGTTTTTAGTCTGTAAATAGTAATTCATATGTTGCACTATATACATGTTGTGCCTTGATGTATGTGTGTGTTGTCGTCCATTGTACAGTCTGGGTGTGTAGATTGTGAATTGCATATGTTTTCTTTTTAAATTACCTGCTTAGGTGAAATGGCTCTTTTTTTAAATAGTTCTCATCACTGAAAGTTTTCTTAGAGATTGTAAATTTGAAAAGATACTGTAATAAATTTGACATTTGCTGACTTTATTTTATGTTGTGGACATTATTACTGTTATTATTATTTGTATTACTATTATACTCCTTTCGGGTTCATTGGCAAACAAACCAGAAGAAAAGCAGAGCTGTAAAAGAGGGTATTCATTGGCTAATATTTGACAGGTTGAACAAAGTTCCTCTGTTGAGCAATTTACAGAATTTCCTCTCAGGCTATTTGGGTACTCCATGTGTGTATTATAAGAAGGTGTACTCCTACATGTCTCCCTCTTTCGACAAATTAGTTACTTTTTTTGTAAGTCGCTTTGGATAAAAGCGTCTGCCAAATGCTCTAAATGTAAATGTAATGTAAATGTACATGCTGTGTTTACCCCGGAGTGTGTGTATGTATGCCTGTGTGTATGTGTGTGTGCGTGTCTATCATGTGACCTCTCCGTTACGGTCGTGTGTTCTCAGATCTCATCTCACACTCTGTTTATGAACCTGTCTCACCTGTTTACCTGCTATTGTTATTCTCTTTCACCGCTTCTTTTTTCTTTACTTGTTCCCTCCCTGTGTGAGTACTCTCTTCCTCCTCCTCCTTCTCCTCCTCCTTCTCCTCCTCGTCCAAGTCGCTACATGAGTCTCAAGTCGAGTCTTAAGCAACACAACGCTTTCGCTCTCACTTCTCCTTTTGCACCAGTCCGTGAAGAGGAGCAGCATAGGGTGTTTTACCCGCTCACTTTCTGAAGGTCATCCGAGATCCAGGAGACAGCATGGGTGAGTCTCTTCCCTTTCCCCGGGCATTTGCGCTCCACTCCGGTGGGTGTTTACCGTCGCTTCCCGGTGGTGTAGTTGCGGCGCCTGGAAAGTTTCAACAACACAGAAGCAACCTGTGTCTGACTCGTATGTATGAGTGTGTTGAGTGACTTAATGTCATCACAGAGAACCCGCCGCGATTACCTCAATATGACTGGTTTTCGGCTAGAAAGCATTTACATGCATTTAGTTGTTGAAGTTCACTTCAGTGATTGTGAAACGCGCTAGAGTAGTCGAGTAAATAATCGTAATACATGTTGAGCCTACTAAAGGGACTTAGGACCTGTTTCGCCTCGATGAATAACAGCATGTTGAAGTGCTAAAGTCAACATGATGGCAGGGATAATACGAATGTTTTCATAGCTTTCTTCGCCACGGACTAATCAGCCGCTCTATTTCCAAGCCAGAAACGC
>OMKP01079407.1:7500-19191 GCA_900302375.1 Bathygadus melanobranchus
GCTGGTGCAGTTAAGAGGTTTCGCTTTTCAAAGCCTCGGCGTCTGCAGCCGGGTTAGCATCAGGCCTTCCTGTTTCCGTCTTCAAGTATTTTTCTGTCTCACAACATTGTTTGGTTGGCCCGTGACTCATAAGCCTAACCCTCACTGATGGGATATTTCCTCAGTGGAACTCGGTGTGCGCAGAGAGCAGAGGTTGATGTTGGTTGGTTGCGCGGTGGACCTGTGTGACTACCTCTGTGTGTGTGTGTGTCTCTTCTCCATCTAGTCGGGAGTCGTGAGCGAGCCACCCGCACGCCAAGACGCCGTCGCGCCGCCAGGTAAGATCCAGACGGCCGTCCGCGCAGGATGGCCGTTAGCGATGTGTGCGTTATCACTGTGTGTAGTCTAGTCCCGCGGTGGAGATAGGTTGGACTGATGGACAGTAGTTAGCGCAGATTCAGATTCAGGTGTTAGCATTGTATACAGTCTACAGTGTCTCTCTCTCTCTCTCTCTCTGTCTCTCTCTCTGTCTGGGTTTTAAACTACCGGTACTTCCTGTTTTACTGGAAATAGTTGACATCAGCAGCTACTGTATTAAATCATTACATAATATCTTATTTATTCGTCTTTATTCATGACACAGAAAAGATGAAAAAAAGTAAAGGACAGTTGCAGTGTTCAGACATTTCATTTCATCATTTCACATCATTACAAAATGACAAACTGACAAAATGAGGTTAAACAGACTTAGAGACTTAGACTTCCCTCACAAACTTAGCAAGTAAAAGGTTCTACAAAAAAGGTTCCCTTCCTGAAGCATAAACTAAAAGTTTTTTATAATTATCCAGCCAAAAGAAATCAACAAATAGAGGCCATTTTATTAAAAAGTACATCCCTCACGTCCTCGTAGACAGGACAGTAAAACTAAAAATGAGCCCCATTTTCAATTTCACCTAGCCTAATAATAATAATAATAATAATAATAATAATATTAATAATAATAACAGGAAAATGTTGCTGTACTGCAGGAAATAAATATGGTATATTATATATGGTATAAATGTATATGGTATATTGTATAATTATATATTTCTCATATCATTATGTATAAATCCTGTCAACAAGGCAGTTGGTGATATTTTAGTGGTTTTTTTTTAGTGTATTGCTGTTATATTTTGTATTATTCTTTTGTTGGTATTCTCATGATTATGGTGTCACGTGGTGTAGCGATGAGGAGGATGTGGGTTTGTCGGTTTTAACTTGAAGCAGATTTGAAACTCATATTCTTCTTCTGCTCAGCGTCTCCAACCGCCAGTGAGGGGGGAGGGGTGGTATATGTATAGTTTTTGATTTGTCTTTAAATCGCCAACAGTCTGCCCGACACCAGCAGCGATGGACAAAGCCGTTCCTGCCAAGGCCAAAGGTAAAGAACACGGCAGCCGTTCATATTCACTGGATCATCTGCGTTCATCTCAGTCGCACTGCGCCGTATGTGTCGCTGTCACGTGAACGAGCGACGTGTGTTTCAGATGACAAGCCAGAGCTGAAAGACCTCCGCAGTAACCCCCCTGTCAAGGTGAAGCTGCCGTCTCTCCCCCGGCCCAGCCCGCCCCCTGTGAAGGAAAAGCCTGGCAAGCAAAGGTGGGCTACCACACACCTAACCCACCTAATATATATTTATCTAATAGTATAGTAGGTTGTGTGCGTCTTTTATATTTTTTTACCTGTCTCGTGTCTGTTTTTTGTAAGTGCAATTTCCCTTTGGGGATCAATAAAGTACATCTATTTATCTATCTATCAACACAAGTTAACAACATAACTAACCCTAACACATAAGTTAGTCAAGAGGACTCAGGAAGAGGAAGACAATCACGAACAATCATTAACTGTTTGCTACTGACAATCTGCCTTGTCATCACGTCAACAATTTTACAAACATGATAATGAGCTTTTGAAAAGATATCGCCTTAATCGCAGGGTTATTGTGATCATAGTTGAGCTAGTCACCAACAAACAGAAACAACCCAATATGACCAGAGATCAAGACTGTGACAACTATGCAGTGCAGACGAACTAGGTGTATCTTATCTGTCAGTAGAATATTAGGCTACATCAACCAATGAATGACCTCTCCAGACCCCACGTCGTCCGACAATTCATGTGGTTTCCTCTTAATGTTGGCCAACTAGAAAGAAACAAAGCCCACTTCATGGCCATAGCTGACAATTAGCTGAACTTGACTAGTCAGTAGCCTGTATTATTCCTGGTTTCATGTTTAATCAGTGACACTTAGACTACATTTTTATTTTTGAAAATTGTATTTCATTGCATCTGTGGTGTAATAAAATAAGGACTATTTTATTGTATTTAAAATAAAATAATCTTTATTTTATTTAGAAACGCTTCTTTGAATATGGCAACATGATACCTTCTTCTACAGTATTTCTATGATTAAATCCCCCCTCTCAAGAGGAAACTCATATGTTAACATATGTTATCTTGGCACTAAGAGTTCTCCCAAATAGCACTAAAAGTTCCTAGCTAAGAGTTTCCTCTTCAAACCTATTGACAAAGCTGCTGAGACCAACTTTTACTAAGGAATAGGGAGAACTCTTAAGCTAAGAGAAAGGGAGGGGTTAGCCTCGCTGCTATGGATGACGTCATGTTTCACGAACACGCTTACCTCCTATGTCCACAGTGATTGGCTGATAGGGGATGGGTCTCAGTCAGTGATTGGCTGATAGGGGATGGGTCTCTGTCAGCGATTTAATCATAGAAGAATCATAAAGAATAATACAGGCTACTGACTAGTCAAGTTCAGCTAATTGTCAGCTATGGCCATGAAGTGGGCTTTGTTTCTTTGTAGTTGGCCAACATTAAGAGGAAGCCGTATGAATTGTGTTTGATGTAATATTCTACTGACAGATGACTGCATCTTTACCCTGTGGGCAAGTAGCATAGACTTGTCGCAATCTTGATCTCCATGGTTGGGTTGTCTCTGTTGGTGACTAGCTCTGCTATGATCATAATACCCTCGTGATGAAAGTGATACCTTTTTAAAAGCTCAGTATGATTAAATGTTTGTACGATTTTGACGTGATTACAAGGCCGATTGTTGGCAGCAGCCAGTTAAGGATTGTTTGTGATTTGGTTTTAGTGAGGAATCCACTCGAAATACTCTTTGAGCAAAAATTTTACTCCTGAATCAGCAAGTTGGGTGCTACTTTTAGCCTTAAGATGTTTTGTGAATACGGCCCCTGAACTTCACACTTAGCTACACACCTGAGCTACAACACCCCTGAGCTACAACACACTACACTGTGTACATAATTATTATGCAAGTCCATATTCTAATGAAATAGCATCTCCAAGAGAATCTTTTTTAACTGAAAACCATATTAACCTCATTATCCACTCAGTGTTAACATTTCCAGATGACTTAATTGTTTATTGAGAGAGGGTGTGGCTTAAAGTGAGGAATGCCTTCAATTCAGGTGTGCATAATTATTAGGCAGCTTTTTACTGCTGGGGAAATGGAGCAAAAAAGAGACCTAACAGATGATGAGAAGATAAAAATAGTTAACTGGATGTTGAGTCGTGATCACCGCACAATCAAGAGATATGTGAGCGTGAGTCCACAGGGACGCCAAAAACGCGTTGAGAGGAAAATACGCAAATTAAACACAAGAGACTTGAGAAGAATTAAACAGGAAGTATACAGAAACCCTTTCACCTCAAGTGCCATCATCCCATCATCTTCCAGAACTGCAACCTTCCTGGACTCTGCAGAAGCACAAGGTGCAAAGTGCTTCGAATGATTGGCAGATAAATTGAAAAAACTATGTATTTTCCATAATAATTATGCACACCTACTTCTTGGAAAAACCATTATATTTTCCCCTTGTAACATAAAAATATGTGTTTTTCTTTATATAACATTTACTTTTCCTGCAAGGAATTAATTGGGATCACTTATAATGTGTCTATTAAAATATTTAAAAAATCCGCCAAAAAACACATTTGCATAATAATTATGTACACAGTGTAGAGCTACAACACACCTGAGCTACAACACAGCTGAGCTACAACACACCTGAGCTACAACACACCTGGGCTACAACACACCTGAGCTATAACACACCTGGGCTACCACACACCTGCCATCCAATTATATTTCACGAAAACTACTGCATTGTTTTGGCCAAACTAAACTCTAAAGACTAGATCTGCACCCCGTCTTCCCAAACTAAGCTCTTTAGCTCCCTCTGTTGTTCCATCTCAGGGTTTAAACATTTTGGTTTAGCTTTTGTTTGAAGGCGTTGTTTTTAGATGTCTTGATTTCTTCTGGCTTGTGAAGTCCTTCAAGACGGTCATAGATGGTGTGTGTGTGGTTGTGTCTGCATGCTGTGTGTGTGTCCAGTGTGTCCAGTGTGTGTATCTGTAGCTTCAGTGTGTAGTCAGGATTATTATGGTCTGATGGCCTCTGGTCAGAGCCACAGAACCTTAAAGGTACCCACTGTGCGACCGGCGACTCTGCGTCACCCGGTGGAAACTCAGGAATGAGTCACGGAAGAGACCTGCCCATTTCCTGATCTCACACACACACACACACACACAGACACACACACACACACGCACACACACAGCATGCATGGGAACAACATGTGTTTTCTGACTGTGCAACGTGTGTATTTCTGTCCTCAGTAAGTGTAACGGTGATATCCTCCCTGTGGTGCCGAAGCGTCCGGAGGAGAGCGAGGCGGACCAGTTTGACGGCGTCACGCCGGCCCCCGAAAAGCTGAGCCACCCAACGGCCGGCCGGGCCAAACCCCCTGGCCGCAGACCCCCCACCGGCCTCGTCTCAACCGGACCGGTAACACACTACTAATACTATTACTAGTACACACCAATACTAATACTAATTCTAGTACACACTTATACTAGTTATACTGGTATAGATGTATAATATGTGTTACTATATTGATATATGTGTGTATATATATATATATATATATATATATATATACATACATAATACTAGTAATTGTAATGGTATAGATACATAATTCTAGTTATTGTATTATACAACTGTACCTAATGCATACATGCACTACCTCCCAAGCTACATAGTTATTAGTTACTTCATACAATATACTAGATACGTATATACTATGCTGCTTTACAACAGTTTTGCATTGGCGTGCTGACTATTTTACTCAACTCAGAACAATAGCTCTATTTATGACAAGAACAATGCAGTTGTTGTTGTGTAACCACCCATGATATCGAAAAACAATGGTTAAACAAAGGCTAAATGGGTGTCAGAGGTGTTTTGCTGATAAACTTTAGAGGACCTTTATGAGACTGAGATTAGATCAATAAGGTAAGATTGTGTATGTTCAAGACTGGCTGGTAGGATACAGGTCTCTTCCGTTTACATTTACTTCCTTAAAAGGGCACCAGAAAGGAGACCGGTGGCCTGTGTGCTTAGTTTTACTCCTTCCTAAAAAAGTTTGATTGGGCCTGGACTTGGATGAGGTTCTTTGTTTAAATGTTAGATTTTGTCAGTTAGCGCAATTGTGATTCTTGTTTACAGGTTCCTACCGAAGAATCCGAGCCAATGTCACCGACCAGAAACTCGCCGACCATGCCAAAGGTTTGATGTGTTTTGGTTTGAGTCAATGTTTTTAAATGGAGAATTAAAAGGGACCTAGGATTGACCCTTGGGGAGCAACACAAATTATGGAGCCATGGAGATCCAACCACTCCAAACCGAGAGATTTGAGTGGTAGTGGTGCAAAATAAAGAATGTTTTGCCAAAGCATTTTTTATAGATCTCCATCTTGTGGTAGATTATGACGATCAACACAAAGCAAGGGCCAAGCAGAAACAAAAGTTGTTTGTTTCCAGCATTAACTGAACCAAAGGTGAGTTTGCTTCTGTGGGAAAAATGTTAAATGTTCCCCTAAATATTACAGGTGTCAGAAACTGTACTACCACCACCAAAGCCTGATCCCGTGACGAAGAGCCCTCTCAGAGATCCCTCTCTGGAGAGTCTGCAGGCGGAAGTCAAGGAGATCAGGATGGCCCTGGAGCTCCTCAAGACACGACAAGAGTGAGTGACAGACATCTGGAATATAATATAAAATAATGTAATGTAATGAAGTGTTTTAACTATCAAAATGTCAAAATGGTAAATAGGGTTAGGGTTAAAAAATAATTCATATTTAATAATACGTCACATATTATAATGGAATGGAATGATACTGGAAGCAAGTCAGTGCTTTTTGTGGCATGGTGTTGTGTACAATTACATTGTGGTGTGTTGTGTTATGTTGTGGTGTGTTGTGTATTATGCTACATTGTGTCATGCTATGCTGCGGCATGGTTATGTAAGTCTGAAGCTTACGGATTTGTATGTGTTGCTAACGTCCTGCCCAGACAAGATATGAAGGAAGTGAAAGAGGAACTCACTCAGGAAAGACACAAACGGATGATGCTTCAGGTCAGTCCTCTCACAACAGTCTCACGGGGCTTCACAGTTCCTTCTTCTGCACTGTTGTGCACTGAAAGTCAAGCATCTCAGCGTTTGCTTTAAGGACTGCTGCTTGTTGTTCCATGAATGTACATGTGGCAATAAAGTTGAATGGAATAGATGTTCCTACTGTCAGACTGAAGATGCGGGTCATAACATTTTCACTACCAATAATGTCCGGTTCATACAAACGGTCAGTTATTTGTTAACATGTAACATGTGACAAGTATTTGAAGGTATATACTGTAGAAAGGTATATAGGTATACCTCAGTCATGGGTTTAGTTTATTAAAAAAACCTTTTAATAGCTATTTGTCACAATAAGTAGCAAATGCTGATGATCTCAGGAGAGGTGGAGCAGAGGAGTCATATTTTGCCAGAGAAGCAGACATGGTTATATTTGGGCAAAATAACAGTTTCAGTAGAATTTGTAGAAGAGTAGAAGTCTAGAAGTTTGCACTTGGTATTTCTTTTGCTGTTATTTATAACTACTAAAAGTTCAATTACTACTGTTCAATTATTGTAGTTGACTTAGGTTTTATTTATTATTTATTCATTCATATATTGTTCAATCTCTTCTTGTTGTTCAAGGTCTTCTGTATTTGTGGTTGTTTTCGCTTTGTTTTCTTTAAGCATATAACTTTAGCACCGTGATTGGAAATACAATACCCAACCCTAGTTCCCACTAACCCTAAACCCTCAGAAGCACAACTTCACAGAGATTTAGCAGGGACCCAGGCCTATCTGACTATCTGTCTATCTTCTGTCCCAGGAGGAAGTACACAGTCTGCGGATGAAAAATTGAGAGTCTCTTGAGTGTTTCTCAGACTCGCTGTGGGGGTGAAGCCGAACACCCCAAAATACAAACGGACACAGGAATTTTCCTTTTTCTATCAGGAAGTGCAAACAGAAGAGAAAGACAAGAGACTTAACTGCTGTGAGCACAAGATGAACAAGCTAGCTTCTCTCTGGACCAGCCTTGTATTAAAAGGTTTGTTGTAAAAGGTTGAGTTGTATCTCTGAAATCTGGAAGCTTAATGTGTACATTTAAGCAATTATGTCTTGCCATGTTTCTTTTTTTGTCATTCTCTGTAAAATCATGGGATTGATGTTTTACAAAAAGTTTTCCAAATCAATATTTAGGTGTACCAAAGAAAAACGGTATGTGTATATTAAAACAAATCTTAAAGACCTCTGAAAGACATTTAAATTAAATAGATTATATCAATTCCAATATATATCATTGGAATTGCTGCATAGTATATCTACAACCTAATATATTTGCAACTGCAGTAACACAATAAACCTATAGAGGGCAGTGCAGGTCTGTTGTTTTGAACTGTGTCTGATGTTTCTATACTTCATTCATCACAGGAGGGATGCAGGTATGTTATAGGTTATGAATATAAAGGTTAAGAAGTGATAAACATGACTAGAATAGAGGTGAGACGGTAGTTTGTATGTGTAAGTATGCATTTGGTTATATATTGGCTGTATTCTCTCCACCAGAGGTTCCCAATCAGCAATAAACGTCAAAAATATGCACATCAGAGTTCAAAATCGCTATTTACATGAATACTAGCCTACTTGTATCACTAGCTACAAGTTGACGCCTGATATACAAGTATACCATAGTTTATATTGCTTTACATCAGGCCTGTTGATGATCTTTATTTTTAAGGTATTATGGTGGATTACAACTTGAAACAGGACTGCGTCTGAGATAAAAACACTGGTTTGTCATTGTGAAAATAGACAATATGGGGAAAAGTATTCCAACTTTTTGGCGTTTTCTCGGGACCGTATTCTTGGTCTATGGTAGATCTGGTTTCAGATCTGAACCGTGGACATGTCTGTCTGTCGTGAAGTCAGAAACAGGACTAGCCTACATGCTTGAGAACACATCTGGAGGACATCTGGACCTGGTTAGAGAGCGGAGGCTTCTGAAATGACCATGGGAACTTATACTATTTTTAAAATAGCGAGGCGAACAAGCGTTGAGCAATTCCCAGAGGAGTAGAATATAATAAACATAGCTGATATCATGGTTGCCTTGTCAGCATTTCTCCAAATTTAAAGATTGGCCTCAACTTAATGTTTCTTGTTTTAGTTGATCGGATTATAAATCACAAAGAGCAACATTCATATGACTAAATTGTACATGGTTGACTATATAAAAAAAAGAATAGTATTTATTTTTTGTTGATATTATTGTTAGCTAGTGTAAAATAGCACACTGTTGATGTTAGGGTAGGGATGTTGTCGATGTTTTAAGCTGTCAAGATGGCTTTCAGGGCTTTTTGCTGTAGGAGTGCTTTGTTTAGCAAACACAGGAGATTACAGTGAAACCGTGAAGCTTGGTGAATGCTTCTGTAGTTATTTATGATGCAGGGTTTTCCGGGATCAGCCAGGGAACCATAAATTATAGTTTACCCTCATCTGGCATGTTTGTTTGAGGATACCTTTCCCACATTCTGCACAGAGACACTGACGTCCTGTTTCCAGAAGTCATGGGAGTTAGCTCTCTCGCTAACTCGGATATATTTCTGAAGTTGAGTGTGCTTTTTCTTTTATTCATGCTAAATCATTAAAATGACCACCTGTAGTTCCCTCCTAGTCAGCAGACCACCTGCAAACCAAACCATCAACACACTTGGTTTTCTGAAAAGTAAGCTGGCTAACTAGACAAGGAGGAGGAAGTCCTAGGAGGAGGAAGTCCTAGACATACAGAGACCACCACATGGTGAGGTCAGAAGCCCCAGTCAGCAGCCCAAAGCCCATCTGTGTAATCAGCACATTGTTTGTTTTCCTATAACGTTCCAACATCTTAACAAAGGCTCCTCTCAACCTTTGACAGATTGTGGCGTGCCTACAACGAAACATGTGGACACAAGTCGTAGATTTATTTATTTCCTTTTTTTTGCCTCCTTTTATTGAAGGACAGTGGCTAAAAGCACCGAGCACCGTCATGAAATGGAATGCAAACACGTATTTCATCAACAAAGTAGACCTCAGTGTACAAAGTACTGTAACCGAGTCCTCTCCTCAGGCCGGGACAGGATATGAGGTTCATACCAATCATCAGACATCACCATTTATAACCTCTCTCTTTAGGGATCCCGAAGGCGTACACACAGTTACTGTTACAACGGCTACATAATACAGTTTTCATTTGTTAGCGGTTGTTTCTAGGAAAGCAGAAGCATACTCTTCTGTTTAATACTTTAATTGAACTCATTCCCTCTCTGGAGTTTATTTTCAGTCCAATTCTTAATGTCTTGACATTGCACGGATCAGCCTCAAATAATCATTTCAAAATATAGTTGTGTTGTAAAATTCTTCATCCTTATGTTTGCTGTGTGTCATTATGAGTTATAATTTTTAATACATAAACTTTAACAACTTTGTGCTTTGTCATATTGAGCTCCGGGCGTCTAACATCAAGGTATCAGTTGATTATTAAAACAACTCTTTGGTTCATGTTGCATCTCCACCACAGGGGCAAGACTAGTGTTTAACGCCCGTTATGGCGGGAATGTGTCTGAGGCCTCAAGATGGCCGCCGTACGCTTGATGTGCAACATTACACAATTTGACACGTGTCAGTAAAAGACCACTGCTGTATCAAGTGGAACCCATAGAGTAACTATAAGGGAGAGGGAGTCTATGTTGACCCCACCCACTTTACTTCCTTAACATCAAAATGTCTTCAGATCAGAACCAAGACATGGATGCTGCCATGGGCCCATGTGCATTTTCTCACGTGCACGCTCGTTGGTGTACGTTGTGTGCTCCACACACACTCATACACAGTTTTATTGTGTGTCTTGTGGGCCAGGCCAGGGGTATCTCTAGTCTTTATGACCCTCAGTCAGACCCGTAGCACCCATTAGAGTGTCTTTAGTAGTAGTGCACGCGTCCAATAGTTCCTGTTCCTGTCCCCAGAATATCTGGTTGGCCGTTCCTCCAGATCTCCCGGATGATTCGCTCCCTCTCCTCCAATCGCTGGGCTCGCTCCAGCTCCTCGGCTGACGTGAAAACGTTCAGTGCACCGTCCAATTGGCTGTGGTGGTGGTTGCCGACAGGAACCTCCGCGGTGTTGGTGGTGGTGGTGGTAGCGGTGAGGGGCGGTGTCATCGCCACGACGACCTCGTCTTCATCGTCGTCGTCGTCGCTGTCGTCCTCCTCGTCCTCGCGGCTGCCGTCCTTCAGCCGCTTGCTCTCGGGCGTGGCGGGCGGTGCGGCGGTACGAGGCTTACAGGAGATCCGGATCACCAGGAGACAGAGCGTGAGCACCAGACCGAAGCACACCCCGATCACAAAGTACAGACCGAAACTCTCTGGGTTCGCTACGAGAGGAGACACACCAAACACCATCTGGGGTTAGACAGTTAGAGAGTTCGATAGTGAAGTCGTTGGGGATTGAACCCAGCACCTTTTGACTGGGAGGAAATGCTGTAATCTTGTGTCTGAGGAACTGACCTTTAATGTGAGCAAAAGCAGCGATGCTGTTGCTCAGCAGGTCCATCTCCTTCCTCTTCACATCCATGGTTTGTCTTCACACCTGGAGACCGACATACGTCAACGTTAGCCAACATGCTAAATACTCTAACATGCAGTACCCTAATATTGGAGGTAGGAGGAAACCACAGCACCTAGACAGTGAAAACCAAGTCCCCCTCTGAGTGACCACCTCCTGGTTTCATATTCCAGACCAACTAAACCCCCTCCTCCTCCATGTGGTGGTTCAGGCGGTGCGTGGAAACTTTGAAGCAAGACCACCAGCCAACAAACGCTCCTCTGTGTCCTCTAAACTTTCCCGCCTCCGCTGGGATCATCCGACACATGCTTCCTCTCCTCTCTCCTCTCTCCTCTCTGAACCAGAACCGACCTGCTTAGAGAGGAGTTGGCTCTCTCCTGGTGTTGACCAACAGGACCTCACCCATGACCCCCTCCCCCACCCAAAAACCAGGTCCATGTCCAGCCTGTCTCCTCTGGTCCGGGCTCCCCTCTGGCCTGGTCCTCTGTGGTTCTATGTGGGTGTGGGTCTACGTCAGCTCATCTGGAGCGATGCTAATGCTACGTCCTGACTGAAAGAAGCTATTGTTGGTCTTCCCAGACGAGTCTTGGTTCCCCCGGGTTGTGACTCCTCCAGAATTCCGAGGAAATTTCATGCTT
>OMKP01079439.1:0-13590 GCA_900302375.1 Bathygadus melanobranchus
AGCACCCCCCCACCCCGCCTGCTCCCTCGTCACCTTCCGGCATCGTTCCGTCTCTCTCTCGTTCGCGCGGGTGAAGTTGCAGTTGTCGGTTGAGTTGCGGACACTGCACTTCCTTGGGTCCTCAGCAATACACCTGCCAAGCGTGGAGTCGATCGTAATAACGGTTACTTCAACCACCAGGTGAATTGAAATTGTGGGAATACATTTTAAACAGGGAATCATTTAATGCATGGGTGGATGAATTCATGAATTCATGAATTAATGAATGGGTGAATTAGTGACTGAATGGGCGTGGCAGTACACGGCATAATAGACAGTGTTCAGTTTCCTCCGGTGCTAACAGATGGATACAGAGACACACACTGAGGCTGTGAACACAAAACACTTTATTTTTGGCACCTTGTTGAGTGAGTCACACGTGTATCTAATTGGTGCCTTTCTCCTGGCCCCTCCCATCTTCATTGGCCCCTCCCCTCTTACATGGCCCATCCCCTCTCTTGTGGCTCTTCCCCTCATATATGACCCCTCCACTCTCCCCTCCATTTTTTACTATATTTTTAAAATCTTATTTCCCTGGTTAAATGAAAGTTACATTTAGAAAAAATAGTGCTCCTGTCACCCTGAATCTTTGACAAAACCAGTTAAATAAATGAACATATTCGAGCGTCTGCACCTCGACAAAGACTATTTGAGGACCATTGTTCCTGTGTGTGTCTGCAGATAAGGGGGAGGATGAGTTGGAGATGACGATGGTGAGCCACAGACCGGAGGGTCTTCAGCAGCTGGAGGCTCAGACCAACTTCAGCAAGCAGGAGCTCCAGATCCTCTACCGTGGCTTCAAGAACGTGAGCCCATCTGAATCCGGCCTCTCTTTACCGTTCTTGGTTTCACTAGCTATGAACAGGACCATGTGACACTTCTCCTTTTCATAGCAAACTGTATACATCCCCCACGCCAACCAACTGCTATTTACCCCAGCAACCAACTGCCATTCTCTGTATATATTTTTATGGACCTTTATGGACAGTGAAGAGAGAAGTGTGTTGAAAGAGAGGAAATAATATAAGATAGATGAACTAGTACTAGTAATGTTTGCATGTCACAGCAGGAAGAACAGGACACAGTAATACTAATTAAAAAGGAGATCATACAATTAAAATAAGAGTAAGAATTACAGACAATAACCAAAAAATAAATGTGGGACATAGGTCTAAAACATAGGGCATAGCAGGTCGGAATCAAACCCAAGTCACTTCAAGGTGTATTACCTACATGGTTGAGCCACAATGCTACCCAGAATGGGAGGTTCTATGGACTTTATACATCCTACATTACAGCAATAAAAAATCTACTCAATAATTGATGTGCTGAACCTAAAAACATCACACAAAAATACCGCGCAATATTCGATGGAGATTCTCTCATTTATTATTCAGTCTGGATTGAAAATATGATGTGGAAATGTGACCACCCTGGGCCACATCTCAGCCAAATGGCAGTTGGTCGCTGTCCTGACCTTGAACCGTCTCATGTCTCTCGTCTCACAGGAGTGTCCGAGCGGGGTGGTGAATGAAGACACGTTCAAACACATCTACGCGCAGTTCTTTCCCCATGGAGGTAGGGAGAGAGGGGGGACATGTCATGCTGTCCAACAGAGAGGGCTGAGATCCCTGACAAACCTGCCCAACGGTCTTTTTTGGTCTTGTCCTTTCCGTTGCAGACGCCAGTACGTACGCACATTATCTGTTCAACGCGTTTGACACCACAAACAACGGATCCATCAAGTTTGAGGTACATTCTCTGCATACGCTGCTTTTTACCGTTGCTCAGCCTCTCGATGAATAACGACTAGCCATGGTTGATCTTCAGATTCTGGTGAGTGTCGCTGCGTGAGTTTTGGTTCTTTGTGGTTCTCTTGCAGGACTTTGTGATGGGTTTGTCCACGTTACTGCGGGGAACACTCAGGGACAAGCTGGAGTGGACTTTTCACCTGTACGACATCAACAGAGACGGCTACATCAACCGAGAAGTAGGTTCTAGAACAGAGGTTCTCAACCGGTTACGGTTCCCGAGGGCACTTTTAGTGGGTCATATGCCAAACCTTAATCTTTAGAGGAAGCCCATGAATTAACTAACATTTCAGTGTTCATTCATGTTTCATGGCTTAGTATTTACTATGTCGAAACATTTTTGTCGAAAATGTTTTAACAAGCATACACAGGTGCCTTGTCTTTTTCATTTGATCATTCGTATGTTTGGAAAAGCAGAAACGCCCATACAGTATTGATGAACATCATCCATAGAGAAATGTTAATTATAGTAATGACAATGCTTATTTTACTGCATTAGAAAAAAGTCCCGGGCCTAGTACCTCCACAGGTGTGTCCCGGCACAAAGACGTTTAGGAACACCTGAACTCGAGGTCATGATCAGCGAACCCCGTCCACGTCATCTCTTTGTTGTTCCTGTTGGTCACGTTGTTCATGATGCTGTGCTTCCCCAGGAGATGACAGAGATCGTGAGGGCCATCTACGACATGATGGGGAAGTACACGTATCCTGCCCTGAAAGGAGATGTCCCGCAACTGCATGTGGATGCCTTCTTCCAGGTAGGCTCACACACACACACACACACACATCTACCCCACACATCTATCTACAAACATCTCTCTCCGGTCATCAGGACCAACATGTTTAGTGATGACTAAATCATGACGGGATGATTAGATTTAAGTTCTTTTTGGTTGAATTGGTCTATTATATAGGAAGTACACAATGTACAAACCTTAACACAAACAAGTCATATGACTTTGTGTTATTTAATATAAACTTGTATTTATTTGATAAATACAAGCACAGTTCGATGAAGACCGGTAGGAAGAATCCTTGCAGACTTGCTCTCGTCGAATCTAAACCCGCCATGACTGTGATGTTTGCAGAAGCCGTACGATGTGCAATATGGAATATTCATGACAAGCAGGTTGTGAATAATTCATGTTGTCTCATATTTGGTATTTTGTGTGGTTTCTGTAGAAAATGGACAAGAACAAAGATGGTGTGGTGACTTTGGAGGAGTTCATCATAGCCTGCCAGGAGGTGTGTGTACCACACACACACACACACACACACACACACACAAAGGGAAATATGCAAGGCTTAGCATAAAAACACTCAGTTCTCCATAGGACTGCTTCCTTCACACACACACACACACACATTACCATGACCATTTATATGATGTTAATTCACCCAGGCTGCATTATGTGTATAGGGAGGCAATGAATCAAAATACTGTGAAATGGTTATGTATTATTATGATACATATCCTGTGTATTGGTTATCGTGAAGCGCGCCTTGTCAAAATGTATCTAATATATTGAAGAAAGTATAGTATTGAAATAGTAAATAAATAGTAGATAAAAATAGGTATTATACTGTGTGTATTATGATACTTTTGTTGCACGTTGATGTCCTCCTCCTTCATCCTTTCGTCTCTCTCTCTCTCTCACTCTCTTTCTTTTTCTCTCTCCATTCAGGATGAAATGATGATGAGCTCCATGCAGCTGTTTGAAAACGTGATGTAGGAGAGAGAGAGAGAGGGGGGGGGGAGAGAGGAGAGGAGAGAAGACAACAGAAATGAAGGCAACCATCCAAGGATGAAATGTGAGCACTCGCTCTGTGTGTGTGTGTGCGTGTGTGTGAGTGTGTGACAGCGTATGAATGCCTCTGATCACATTGTGCGGAGGCATACATGCAGTACACACACTATCTCTCCTCCTCCTCCTCCTCCTCCTCCTCCTCCTCCTCCTCCTCCTCTTCCTCCTCCTCCTCTCCTCCGATCCACAAACACATCCAGATCCCAGATCCTCACAGCCAGGACTCTCTCAGACTCTGTAAGGACTGGCCGACCATAGCCTACCTGAACTCAAGGGGCAAAATCTCCTCTCACATCTCTTCAGCCTGGTGTCCTTGGACAGACTCAGAGCAAGGCCTGTTCGCTCCTCTGCTGAGATCTTCACACAGGGACCGAACATGGCCGTCACCCGCGAGGTTTCGACATGTTTTGATGTGTTTTCCCAGAATAACCAATTGCTTGAGACTTTAAATGACTCCCTCGGAACGAGAGAGAGACAGAGACAGAGAGAGAGAGAGAGAGAGAGAGAGAGAGAGAGAAAGAGAGAGAGAGCTCCTCATTTTAATCCGCCGTGTGAGACTCTGATCTGACATCTTAATCGTCATATTTTGCCAACACTGCTGCTAAGTCCTGTACAGTATATTCATGCCCCTCTGTGTATTGCTTGTCTTGTCAGTTTTGGTGTAAACGCTTCAGAAATTCAACGCTAAAATGTAAAAAACCATGTGAATTTCGCTCCTTGCTAATAATAATAAGAGCGTGTGTTCATGACTGTGTGTGTGCTTGTGCGTGTGCGTGTGCTTGTGCGTGTGCGTGTGCGTGTGTGTTGAGAAGTCACGCTCTACCTGTTGCTTTGTGTGTTGTGTTGGATTCTGTGTTATCTAGTCACCGTTTGAAAATATGTCAAATGTGGGGAAGTATCAGGAAGTAAACGGACAGGCCCGTTTTTATAAATAATAATAAGAAGAAAAATAGAGTGTATATATATATATATATATATTCAATTATATTCAATTATAATATGTATGATTCAGAGTTGCCACAACATGTTGTGATAATCACAGTGGCAGAAGAATCGCATACAAAAAATGATAATTGTATAATTGATTCCA
This sequence comes from Bathygadus melanobranchus, assembly GCA_900302375.1. Classification (NCBI taxonomy): domain Eukaryota; kingdom Metazoa; phylum Chordata; class Actinopteri; order Gadiformes; family Macrouridae; genus Bathygadus; species Bathygadus melanobranchus. The sequence goes on from OMKP01079439.1 coordinate 4,746, forward strand.
ACTGTATTCAAAGAGGTGATTTATTGAGTATATATACATATATATAATATAGGCCTAAATATATATTTCATGGAGGGATATGTGCCAAAGCCTCGGAGTTTCAGACATTTGTTACTACAGTGTTTCCTTAGAGTGTTGCTATTACATGACATATCCAATAGCTACGGCAAATTGTCCATCTGTGATGTCACTTTTATGTACATAAGAAAGAATAAAATGATGAATACAATTATGAAATGGTGATTCCAACTGTATTCAAAGATGTGATTTATTTTTAATTTCGTGTGTTTTTTGTTTTTTGGAATTATAGCGTTAATATTCTATCAAATTGCGCCACCTGGTGTGTATATACGGTATTTCATATATTTTCTCATGTTGACAAACATAGATAGTAGGGCCCAATAGCTTACTTCACATCGTGTCGCACGGGGTGAACTGTTGAAGAGATCCAACTATTGTGAACCATGAAAAAGAAAAAACAAACTTTACCCTAACCCTAAACCCTAAACCCTAACCCTTAAAAGTTATTCTCACGCAAACCTACTAGGAAAAACGTCATTAGCAGTCAAATTCAGATCCACTTAGTTAACCTTTAAAAAAATGTTTCCAGATGATGGAAAAATGTGTGGATAGCGAAATGAGCAGACATATTCTGTTTGGATGTCCTGTGCAGTTACATTTAGGCCTGTTTTGGTGGAATTTAGTGGCAGGTCTAAGGGCTGAAACTGAAATATATACTCATAGAAATACTCTATACACTACACAGTATAGTCTGGCTTCACACAAGTAAACAAATACAGGCTACTTCTAAAAAGTGTCGCCAGTGTGACCAGAAGAGCTAGCATCCCGGTTCTTTTGACCTGACCGATCGTAGTACCATAAATACGCAGGTCGAGCCCCACACACAACTCTCTATGGTCTCCGTCAGCAAAACCAGCTAGCAATTGCTGGCCGTCAGTGTTGTTGCTTGGAGTTTCATTGCTTTCTTTTGTACTTTTGTACTTGGCCTGTTTTTGAGGGATAGTGGGCCCCAGGGGCGTAAAGACATGTTGCACTGGGGCCCGTGGAGAGTGCGGGCCCCCCAACATTGTGTTGGGTGGAGAATGGGCTTTTGCTTGATTTCGTTTTAGATTTTGCTTTACTTGTTATTAAAACTAAACTGCACTATTACTGAATGGATGGAACGAAGGCGTGTGCAATGGAACCTTTGGGGCAATACTGCCGTCAATGTACGTCAGCTGAAGTGCTTGTTTTTGCTGCTGACAGACTCAGATTGTCATTCTACGTGTCTGACAACATTATGGAAAGGATCCCTCAATCCAGTATGTTTGTTATTGTGTCATTCCAAGTCTCGATCGGGGAGAAATGTTGCTCTGAAATCCTGCAAAATCTCACATTGGCCAATTCAGATAAATATTCCGCCATGACTTGAAATATTTTAGATAAAACTAAGCTGCAAATCAACAAATCAACTCTTGCGAGTGTCAGAGTGAGACTGCTCCTTCAGCAAGACTTGGTTGGACACAATAACAAACAGACTGGACAAAGCAAAAAGTTGTATTTCTCTGTAGGGACCCTTTCCATAATGTTGTCGAACACTTATAACAATCTAACCTGTCAGTGGCAAAACTGGACATACAGTATTGGATGGATTGGGAGAATAGGGAGAGAGTTATTAGAGTTAGTTAAGAGTTATACTTTAAGCATATCTTTGGGTGAGGGTGCCATGGTAGCGTTGTCTATTTACAAGGCCTGGTATTGCAGCTGGTTACACAGGTACACATTAAAAGGGTAAAACAATGTCAGTAAAACATAATGTCGTACTCCTTTATCCTTTCCCATAGTTAACGTTTACACACCTTGAACACCAGGCGGCAGTGAGTAGCTTTATATGAGTTTGTGGTGTTTTCCCTAGGAGCGCAGAGGAAGAGCCTCGCCCCCCAGTGTTCAGCAGCCAGACCCACGCTCTCTCTTTTCAGTCTTGGGTCTTCCTCTCCAGCTGCTTGTAAGGTGACGGTCTGTAGTAAGACACTGCAAATAATATAGTAACCCCTAACCACTCTTTTCAACGTAGTAAGATGAACGGCATGGACGTAGATACAATGGCACCACAGAACTTCCTTTACGGTAAGAATGTTTTCTGCGTCATTCCCACATTGCTCCAGTGTTTAACTTGGTAATACAATCACATACGCTCTCTGGTTTGCTTGTGGAGTGGCCACAGCGTGCCAACAACACGACAACGCGAATTCCCTGATAATGTGTGAATTGTCATTGCGTTTGTTCACTGAACACGTCCTTATTTTTTAAAAGAAAAAACGCGAGGTTGAATGTGTACCGCACACCTCCGCTGCCGAACACGTGTTGGCTTTCTTTAAGATGGCGGCGTGCATGCTGGTGTCGGTCCGCTTGCGTTCCCGTCTTCATTACAGCAACAGCGTGGTCTTACTGGGTGTTAACAACCTTATTTGTGAATTACGAGTTAAAAGAAGGGCTATATGGCGGCGACTGGACCCTGGAAGGGGGTGTTGAAGGGGGAAGAGGGGGATTCCAGGGAACAGGCCGGCCTCTACGACTTGCACATGAGGGGGGGGATCACCTCAGTTCACCCGCCGGCCCCATAAATCACCGCAGGCTCCTCGGGGTGCGCACACTTAGACTCACATGTGTTCTGAACTTTTCGTTGACTTTTTTAATGATTCATGGAGTATGGTACCAGGGGCCAAGTCACAAGCGTGTTGTGGATTTTGACATATTTTGGTGAAACCTGCATGTGCAAGTTGTTCGCGCGTAATGTCTCGAAGTGTCTATATGTTTGACTTTTAAATGAAGTGTTTCAAGTCTGCATGTGATGCGGGATATTCCACGCTACACGCACGTTTCTGATATTTCCTGTGTGCTACCACGTGGAAATATTGGCAGCAGTGCCCTCCTCGTACGGCCTAAGTCTGCCTTTTAAAAGCATCAATGAAGTGTAGGTTGTATATGCGTGCTACACATGTTAAACTACATTTAGGAAAACGTAACGTTTCTTTAATTAATATGTTGATTTACAGTGGTACTTTTGACACGACCTAAATCTGACCTACATTCAGCTGGCCAAGATGAATGTCTTTCAATACGAAATGAATCTGCAATATAATGCAGAAAGATAATCCTAATTGACCAATACATAGATAATATTTTTATATATAATTTTTTAGGTATTTTTGTATGTTTATGTATTATATATTTTAATGTGTCTTTATATTAAGCCAAATAGCAAACACGATTGATTACTAAACCATGACCAAAAACCATACTTTGTGTAATGTCCCCCCCCCAACTGATGAAAATAAGGTGTTACAGTTGGTCCAAACACGGTGGTTTTGGACTAAAGCAGGCAGTGCTTACACCCATGTCTCCATTCTTGTACTAATGTTCATCCATCAACTCTTGTCTTTTCTTCTTCAGGGTGCAAACTGGAATCTGGGAAGGACATCGTGTTCAACCCAGAAGATGACGATTTCGAGCACCAGCTAGATCTGAGAATGGTGAGCGACCAAAACTACGCACGTTTTTAGGTTAATCTGGCATGCGCATTAGCAAACGAAGAAGTCACTAATAGCCATGAAATGCTTGAATTCCAAGCAACTTCAACCATGCAGACAAGTAACAGTGCGAGACAAATTAAGCTAAAGATATGCCTGTACCCTAACCTGTAGGCATCCTAATCCTAAACACATTGCAGTCTATTAAGCCGACCAAATCTGCTTTCCCTTGCGGTTTTGGTGTGCAAAGGCTGCATACAGTCACTCTTTGGTTTGTGTATGTCCTCGGCCGGGTGGTGCCGAGTGCTTTAAAGGGACCACTGAGACAAATGTTGCAAAATTCCTCTACGATTCTAGTGGTTAGACTCCCTCCATGTGTATGCATCCTTGACATGACTCAAGATGACCTAACCTCTACCAGCTCCTGAATGGCATTTCTTACTTTCTTGTTGATGAGAAAACGCCTGCAAAATGACACAAATGCTAAACATTAAATTACTAAATGGTAAATGCACAATAGCTGATTTATTTCCCTGTAGCCCAAAAGCAAGGGCAACGAGACCGCCTTCTAACGTATAAGATGTCCTGTCCTCCGCCTCCCGTAGGCCTGCGTCGACGCGACCACCAAAGACGAGTTGCACATGGTGGAGGTTGAAGGTCAGGATGAGGAGGGTCAGAAGGTCAAGGCGGTGCTGGCGTCACTCAAACCCTCCACCCTGCCCAGCGTGAGTAGACCACTATGTCACACCAATCTGTTAGGCTGGGCTAATCTCCGTTTTCAACACCTGACTGGATATTACTGGGCCAAAACAATCTTGTAATATTGTATTCCAAAAATGTGAGATTTGAATATTTATTGCAAAATATACATACAATAAAAAAAAAAGCTTAAAATGCATTATTAATGTAGTTGGCCATAATACTCTTGGGCGCCTCCTGTTGTACACGCTACGTCCACAGGGGGGAGCAAGAAGGCCAGTCGGTCATGTTCTGCACCACTCTTGTCTGCCTTTAACTTGCTGTATGTTATCCCTTACAATGTAAGTGATAACATAGCCATGTAATGTAAGGGATTAAAAAGCCACTTTGTTAATTATGTAAGGCTTACATAATTAACAAAGTGGCTTTTTAACCACTTATGCCATGGAGCGCTGCACAGCATAGTAAGAACACATGGCAGAAGATTCCAGTTCAGGTCTTGTTCTGTGTTTAATATAATGGCTGTCAACGGCTGGCACTGTGATGCGCGCCAAGGTTTTGAGCAGTGCTGGAAGTTATAGAGCTCAGCTTTATGGCAGCGCCGGTACTCTCATAGGCCTATTACATATTTGAATGTTAATTTGACAGCCCTAGTGGATATATTTGAAATGTTGGTGTTGTACAACGATGTGTCTTCGGTATAAGATGTTCCCTGGTGTGTACGCTGATGTGTGGCGTGTTGGTTCCAGGTGTGTCTCGGGGGGTTCACCATCACCCCTCCCGCTGTGTTCCGTCTGAAGGCTGGCTCGGGTCCCATCCACATCAGCGGGCAGCACCTCGTCAGTACGTACCCCTCTGTGTTCATAGAAAATACTGTTGTTGATCTGCTGAAGCAAAATCTAAGCCAAAATGTTCCCGGTTCGAAGCCCAATGTCCCGCAGTCCAGTGCCGGTGCCCTTGAGCAAGATGTCCCTAACCCCCTACCTGCTCCTTAATTATGAAAGAAAACTGACTAAATGGTAATGGAAAGTCGTGATTAGTGTTCGACTTCCAGACTGATGTTCTGGGTTTGACCTCAACGTCTTCGGTCTAGACATCCTTGACAAGAAGTCTTGCTATTCATTTTTTTAAATGTTGTCGTCCATTTTCAGTCATGGAAGGTGATCAGTCATTTGACGATGGGGAAGAGGCGGAGGAGGAAGAAGAGGAAGAGGGGTTAGACGTCCCAGTATCCAAGAAAAGAGCAGCATCCTCACCTGCAGCCAAGAGTCAGGTTTGTGGCCCGTTGCCATGAGAACAGCTGCTGCTGATTCACCAACCACCTAATTAACCATCTAGTGACTCATGAACTCTCTTCCACCTGCAGAAGAAACTAAAGAAGGAAAGTGATGATGAGGACGATGAGGAGGAGGAGGAGGAGGAGGAGGAGGATGATGATGACGATGAGTGAGTGAATCCTTCAACGTTGACCAAATGTTCACCCAGAATAGTCTTTGTTCATGTAATAATCTTCCTTCTACTTTTTTCAGAGACGACATGGAAGAGTCTCCGGTGAGTTTCCTAAACCTTTCACTGCACATTTTGCGTCTGTTCAAGGGTATGTTAAGTGACTAAATGTCTAGGAAGAAAAGCAATCCATCCACGACTCCCATCGACCCCTGGGAGTCACGCTCCCCCATCCAATCGGGTCTGTGCCGACCAACGGTGGGCAAAACACATACCAGAATAATGTTTAGTATTTTGTTTTACTAGCGTAGTAAATAGAACCTACTACCTGGCTTCAAGGTAGTTGCTGTGTAGTTAGCTTGTGGCGTACTCGGTTCTGTGACTTGTCGCTTCGTGTTATAATTGGCTCGTCGTCGGCCTTATTGTTGTCTTTATTTCGTATGTTCTCCATGCAGCCCAAGCCCGCGCCCAAAGTAAAGACCCCCCCACAGAACGGCAAGAGCTCCAAACCCAGCACACCCGCGAAGAGCCAGGTAGGGCAAAGTTGACTCACTTGTAAATGTAGGATTCAAATGGCGACTATATCGCAGCCACTATTGCAATGGTTTTATGTTTTTCATTAATGACTGCCACGATGAAAGTTATTGGGTTTGGTTTCCCCTAACCACATTTCGGTCTATTAAGCAGACCGGTTCTGATTTCCCATGTGGTTCCGGTGTGCAAAGTCTGCAGGGTGGTGCCGAGTGCTTTAAAGGGACCACTGAGACAAATGTTGAATTAGAGGGCGGAAAAAAACACCTCCTTAATGACTTATCTGAATTCACTGTACATCGCTTTTGGATGAAATTATCTGCAGAAGAACTAGATGCAACAAATGTTAAACGTACAATAACAGACTTGAGATATACTAGAATAACAGTCCTATTTGTCTGTAGGCCAAAACTCCCAACAAGAGCCCCAAAACGCCGAAGACGCCCAAGAAGACTCCTACCGTCGACGAGGTCAAACAGCAGCTGCAAGAGTTTGTCAACAAGGTTTGTCAACCAGTGAATCTGTTTGGTTTCTTCAGCGCTGGGCTGCTATTCATTTCAGTTTTGATGTCGGGCTGTTCCTGGTGGGCAGTTATTGAAAGTGGGGAAACTTGGCCTCCTAAATGTTGGCGAACGAACCTGTTTTCTACAGCCTCAACAACAGTGCATGATGACAGCAAACGCTTTTGACTGCTTAAAGCCTAACCCTAACCCTTTTTTTTTAAGGATGCATGAATGTTGATATTATAACAAATAAATCATTGCATGAAAAACACTGAACTATTCTTTCGTCATTGCAGGGAAGGGTACTCCCCAAGGTCCAGGCAAAGTTTGAGAACCTGGTGAAGAACGCATACAAAGTGTCGGACGCCAAGGTACACATGCTTATACCCATTAAAATGTTTTCAAGCGCTTCTGTATGCATGTTTTTGAGCAACCGAATACTAAAACGTTGTATTCCATGTGTAACGTCGTGGTCGTTCTAGGTCATTGAAGATCTTTGGAAGTGGAAACAAACGTTGACTCCCGCACAGCGCACTTAGTCCCAGAGCCCTTCCGAAGTGAAACCTGCGGCCTCAACGCGCCGCCAACCAATCAGATGTCCAGTCCAGCTTCCGTCGACGTCGCCGCAGTTCCACCGTGCGCGGAGGACGCCAGGGATGATTAGCGTTTCTGTAAATAAAATCGTATTCTGTCGTTTAATGGCTCCTGAAACCATGAAGGCTGTCTCCCAGTGCCTTGCTTTTGTTTGCTTTTAATTAACTATTGAATAAATTGACTAGGTCCTCATGCACGGTTGCTCTTGTCTAGAGTAAGGAGTTGGCGGATCGAGACGGAATCGCGCTAGACTTCTCAACCAGTTACATCCCAGTTGCCTTTTACGGTCAACGCTGGACTTTTTTTTTTTTTTTTTAAAGGACTGAAATGTTGCGGTACCATATTACAAAATTTGTAATTCAAACAAATTTTGTTAGCTAGCCAGATTGGCTCCCCCTCAACAGATGATAGTTACAAATCGTTTGTAATTCCTGATACATTTTGCCGACTGCAGCGACTTGTGCTAGCGTCCTTCAAACTTTGCTATTGCTGGTTTTCTTTTTGCTCGGGTCTCCTTTGAAAGTACACAAGGTTGTGAATGCTTGACAAGGCAGATGATATTTCCGTCCCAAGTTAATCTGACAAATAAAGAAACGGTCGTTTTCTTCGAACATTTTAATGACTGCTGTGACATCTGCATGAGGCTTGTTTAAAACCCCAAAACCATTCCATGCTCAAGTTTTATTTTGCTGTGACTGTTGGGTGAAACGTTTGCCACATTTATTTGAAATTAGTTATGCGAGTTCAGTGTATTTTTGTATCTTGCAACATATCGTATATAGCAAAGATTTTGGAACTTGATTGCAACTGCACCGGTTTGTTACTTAAGATGTGCAGCTGTCCACTTAATACAATAAAGACTATTCAAGAAATGTTTTGTGTTGATGGAAACAACTATTTGTTTAGAAAACATTCGCCAACCTATGTGGTTCACTGGTTGTAGATTTTGTTGAGATGCACTTTGCATGATTAAAGTAGAGCGTAATTACTACCCAGTGAGGTAAAGGGTTTATTTTAAGATAAAGAACAAAATGTTCGCCCCTTTATAAATCCTTTTAGCTCATTTAATAGCTACTTGTATGTAGTTGAAATTGTAGTATATATATTTGTATTCTCATGGAGGTCGCAGGGTAATTTCAAATGGTAGAATATCGAATGGCAATAATAGTGTTGCATGCATCATATAGGTATTGTCCATGTCTTGCCATTAAAATTTAAAAATGTGTAGCCTAGTTTCTTGCTAATGTCCACATGTAATTTCCCTGAGAGCTGTAGAAATGTATGCAGCACATATCTGCATTTCCATGTTTTTAAAAACGTTTGCATAATACTTGTATTCCTCCTTTGGTTAGGCAACTTATTTTTTGAATGAACACTGTCAGGTCCGTTTGACATTCCACTTGTAGTGTAGTTGCCCTCATCAGTGGCATGCCCAGACTAATTAAGTGCAGTTAGATTATGATTGACAAGTTAAAATCCAATCAACTGTCATTTGAATTGGGGTGGCTCTCTTGTGGGGGGGCATGTGGCCACCCCGAGCCC
>OMKP01079442.1:0-17544 GCA_900302375.1 Bathygadus melanobranchus
CCACACACACACACACACCCCAAACACAACACCGGATAGCCAATCAAAGGATACTCAGTGGCCCACGAAGGTTTGATAAGTATAACGTACACAAACTATCCACAACTGTAGCTCTCTGCCAGGGAACTCTGGAGGTGGTGGTGGTGTGGTTGTTGCAATGGGAGTCCCTTTCAATCAGGGGCCGCTGGCACACACCACTACACTGGTATTGACATGACTACTGCCACCACATTTAACCCTAACCTCAGCTCATCTAGTCCAATGAGACCTACGCTGTGGTGCAAGACAGCAGGGAACCTGCTTCATATGAAACACACCTCTGTTTAATTGGACATGTCTGTACTGACTTGCCCGGGTTTTAAAGCATTACTGAATATGTTTCAACAAGCAGTTAAAACGATTCTCCAATGGCATGATATAGATACACACTAGGGATGAAACAGAATGAAAATTTAATATCACGAATATCATAGATACAAATATATACACACTGAAATAATTTCACTAAGTTGTTTATTGAAAACCACAAGTAAAATTAGCAGCACTGTGCACTGTACACAAATATTCCAATAATAACATAGCCAATACCTTAAGTAAACATATGACAACCATATCAAATGTGCATTAACATTAAAGATGGCACCATGTGGCCATCTGTGTCACTGTAGTGCACGCCCACTCAACTTCTTGCATCCATAGTGGTAAACTACATTCATAGAGGAATTGTCGCTATCTGTTATTATTAATCTTGATAGCAGTCGGCGCTACAAGCCAATGTTTAAAGCCTTAAGCTAATGTGCAAGTGCAAGTAAGCTAATGGTTACTTGCACTGCGGTATGTGAACATAGGTTGTTTTTGATAATATGATGGCATGCAGTTGTATCGCAACAGTTTCGTTATACCAACTTTCTCCAAAAGTGATACTGCCTACTTTTAGTAGGCAGGGAAACAACCGAACAGGAAACCAACCTCATAAACTAATGTCTCCAAAACATCATCCGTGAACTGCCATTTGTCTTTTTCATTGGTATGATTCTTATTGGAGCATATTTGCGTTGTAACTGATGTAGGCCTAACGGTTATTTCTTTAGTTACGTGCTTGATGTAAAAGGACCTTAAGTCCTCAAGGCTGAAAAATCTCAAGAGCGCTGTCACTGTCTTCCACCATGTTTTCATTTACCAAAACAAACCCACGCTGCATGCCTGCATCTGGGAGACTGTTGCTGACTTTGGTAGATGCTGGACAGTATTTACCATGAGTTTTTCAAAGCGCAGTAATCAAACACGGTTATAATGATCATTAAAATTTGAAACAGTAATACTAACCTTGGGGAATTTTACTGTAGTTTATCGTAAAACTGGTAACCATTTCATACCAGACAGCACAGCATCCTGCAAGCTCTACTGCCATTAAACAACTACTCCCTCTCTCCTACTTAACCACAGCCTGAATTGTCACACAATTCGTATATTGTTATGTTTGATACCACCTCTCAAATGAGATGGTCAAAAGCATGAAAGACATTAACATCTTACAACTGTCAAATAAATGTCATTAATGCAGCTTCCACTCTGACATGCCTCAGACATCTGACATGACTAGTTAAATGTGACGGCCAATCAGAACGCTCCAAGTTAACATCCTGTGACTCAAACCATTCAACCATATTTTTAAAAGAAAAAAACAAAACAAAAGCAATCATCACTTACCTTCTTCTGCTCAGCAGCCTTGGTGTTCCCGCCTCAAAACAACACACTGACAGGAGCCATTAGCTCTTCGGTCCCCATTGAGCTGACAGCAGCTGTCTAACCAGAGAGGACCAGAGAGAGGCCTGACATGTTTCACCAGACGCACGGCTCTGTTGACTGAGGAGAAGCCAGCGGTATTAAGCAGCACAGCCAGGCTACAGGGTTCCTGGCCCCTGCAGGCATCCCAATTCCTCGGTGGGGCGTAGCCTAGCTCTCTTATCTAGCACCCATCTCCTGCGGTGTGTACACTGTCAGGCTTCAGTGTGGCCGGGCCAGCACGTCAACACACACACACACACACACACACACACACACACACACACAGCTATTGCTGTTAAGAAGATCTGTCATTATGCTGGCTTTTGCCTTTTTACACAGAACCAAAAAATCTGGCATAATCCCAGAACGGTGTGTGCTTTTATATAGCATGAAGGCGTGACGTGTAACAATAATGGCAGTGATTTTGCTAGTCATGCATACATTTTGTTACATTAGTGGATTGATTGGTTAGATTAGTTTAACAATCACCTCTTTGTTCCGGACATTTCTTTACTGATGTGAATTAGAATTATGCATGTACAATTGCTGGGGAACATTTAAGGAGAAATTCCTTCTGATTTCCAAGCAAATGACCACTACTGGATTGTAACCACAGAACTGCCACAGTTAAAATAACAATGGGAGCATGAGCCGAACATCACCATGAAGAGATCAGCAAGATCAGAGAAAATGCACAGCTCTCTCAGATCTGCAGGGGAGACAATGCTGAGCCTGTCAAAATGCAAACTGCCCCGAGTCCTTGTGATAGCAGCAGATGTCGGCCTGCATTGTTATGTGGATTACTTGAGCCACTTGGCAAACACCTCCAGGTGTGCATTCCACACGGGGCAGGGGCAAGGTGGAAGCCCCTCCTCTGAATCAATAAAAATGCTGACTTTACTCTCAGTCTCCTGCCTGTCTTCCAACCTTGCATTCCTTAATAAAGGAGGCTCAGAAGGGCGCCAGCGCTTTTCTGACGGTATATGAAGAGACCCCCACCCCCTCCCTCTCTAAAGAAGAGTAACTCACTCTGACCTGACTTCACAAGGGCTCTTCACTTGAAGGGCGATGGGTAAGGAAGTCATTTACAGGATCTGAGATGAAGGGGCCATGGCTGAGAGGCTGAGCTCTGGTCTGAGCTGTACACCTGGTCATGTCTGGCTCTTTAATCTAAGCAGGAGGAAGGACCACAAATTACAGGTCCTTTCTGTAGGTTCCTCCTGTTGTGTACTCACTGACAACCAACGGCTGCTAGTCAAAAGTGAACCAGATCTGGAATAGTAGTGTTTTGTGTATATTTGTTATGAAACCATATTGCAGATTAAAAAAAAGTATAGATGCATCTAGTTTAACATTTTTACGTTACAATCACATTTATGCTACTGACCATGTAAACAGGCACATTACAATTAAAGATAAATACATTAGGGCATAATGAGGGCCCCTTCTCATTTCCAGTAAACCAACACATGACCCAGGAGAGGGCCCCAGAGCAGCCTGGGGCCCATTAAGGACATGCTCCTGTGCACTTGACCCTGCTGGATTGCACACTACAAATGAATGCACATCTGGAGATCAAGATCAAGGGAGAGAGGCCATGTGTGTGAGGAAGAGAGAGAGAGAGAGAGAGAGAGAGAGAGAGAGAGGGCGAGAGAGAAAGACTGAGAAAAAGAAAGAGAAAGATGAAGTAAAGAAAGAAGTAGAGGGAGAGCTAGAGGGAGAGATAAAAAGGGGGAGAGAGAGAGAGGCAGAAGGAGAGGGAGATAGATTGATAGAGAGATTGATAGAGAGAGAGGGAGAGAGAGAGAGAGAGAGAGAGAGAGAGAGAGAGAGAGAGAGAGGGGTAGAGCGGGGGTGGTCAGTAGCTAAGAAAGCAGATAGGGAGGGCGAGGTGCTTCCTGTTTTCATAGCTCTAATTATACCCCTCTCTCCTGAGGATGGGGCATATCGGCAGAGGTTCCTGGAGACAGTCAAAGATCACCTCCTTAACCACAAAACTACATGTCTATATTTAATTCAAGTTGCTATACAGCTCACGTGTATATGTGATATAGTCCCGTGTTTCTCAAATGGGGGTACGTGTACCCATAGGGATACTTTGAAGGATTGCAGGGGGGAAAATGTCAGTAACACCAAAATGTTGTCTGTTGACATGTCAGTAAGCCATCCAGATTTTTTAAGACAAAACTTCCAATCATCCCATGATATTATGTAAAAAACCTAACAAATATTTCCCCTCCCTAAAATGATTTGTGCTGGTGAAAGGGGTACTTGGCTGAAAATATATTACTAAAAATAGTTTGCGAACCACTGATATAGCCCACACACACATGCAGAAATAACAACTTGTATCTGCTTGGGGTGAAGTGTATTCTTCGACTATAATTAATCAGAATACTTCATCAGGGCACGACATGAGAAGGCGAGGCCCTTATTTGCCAATTGGGAAACAAGGATTGGAGTAATGAACGGTAAACATGACTTCATGTTCATCACTTCATTAATTCGTCATCTATTCACACAGGAAGTGAATAGATGACAAATTACAACAAACATGAGTTACAACAGCAGCTGACTTCTGTTGCATAAACGTTACAATACAACGCTATATATACATATAGGTTGGTATATGTGGCATTGTGTGGTTGGTGGCTGGTTTAAGCAGTCTCACCTAGCCAGAGTCACTAATTGCACACCTGTGGGCCATTGCCTAATCAAGGCCCACAGGTTAAACCAACCACCACCACACACACTCGGGAGAGCACTAGACCTTTTACCATCTGCTCTGTCATTTCAACTGTACAACTTTTACAATAAACCGGATTCTCTGCCACCTTCCTGTGTCTTGGGGAACCCTCTAAAGAAAGCCACTGAGGTGGCGTGTGCAGTCTTATCTGCCACAGTATAGTATTCACTGCTTTTAAAACACATCTCTTCTGTCTGAACTCTTCAGTGTAATTTAGGTTGAACAGATATATTCTAACAATGACACATTTATTGTTTCAACTAATTTCTAGGAAATTAGTTGACAGTAATTCGGTTGGCTGTCCATATGGACTAGGTTGAGGTGATTTGTACGATGGGGTTTTTTTCTGAGACATTGTGGGTATGTTGGGTCATTACAACCTCCAATATCCAGCATTTCAGCAGACTCACTGTAAACATCCAGCTACCTCATATAACAAAAGCATGAAATAAGAAATAACCAAAGACTGAAGCATGTTACAGCATAAAAGTAATAATATACAGCTGAATATTAGGAATGTAAAGATTCACAGATTGTGGCAGATGTCAGAGATATGGCCTAATCAACTCAAAACCCTAGCATCTGAACCAATTTGTGAGATACAGTTTTGGAGCATTTTTTGCAGTAGTCTCCTGTGCCTCGAGAGCATGTTTGTGTGTGAGTGAACATGAGTGACTCACCCCTCTTGCCAAATTGTCCTACCTACTCCACACCACCCCCCTCCGTCCGCCCTGAGCCTTGTTCCCTTTAGCCTTGTTCCCAGGGCAACACATAAACAAAATCTCAGACAAAATGTACAAAGCGCCAGCCACAAACTTTGGATTGCACAAAAGGTATTGAAAGTGATGAAGATTCTAAGGTTAGCACAACAAGATCCACACAACCCAAGGCAAAAACAATACAAGCAGCTACTTCCAAAGTGTGCTCGCTTCCCGGTGTAAATCGTAAAATGCTCGGCCAGTGTTTGGGCTCAGGAGTCCTACGAATGCGGTGCTAAATATACCAGTTCTGATTGGTTAAAAAGTACTCAGTACTTTTACATTTGTCACTGTAAATATGTGCAACTGTGTTGTACAGAATATAACTAAAATGTGAATTAAACAATGTATAATAATATATATTTGAAATCTACCTGTAACAATAAGCAATATTTCTTATGATATATATTCATATGCTGGCCGTTCTCAGGCTATATTACTACAGTTGTTAAAGAATGAATCGAAATCGAAACTTACCTGAAGCAGAATATTGAATCAGCTTTGAACCAAAGTGTATCATTACAGATGTGTCAGTATTGTTTTGGTATCGTATTGTAGACCATGTATCTAGACACATATCGAATTGCCTGAGACGGAGAGATACACACCCTTGAATATTAAGTTATATTAAGGTTCACTTAATCCATGACACAACTCATTTTAATGTCAGCAGTGGCTGCCAGAAAAGCTCTATGAAGCTATTTAATGTTATATAAACAAAATGAAAATGAGTTATGCTTCCTGTTGAAGACGCAGAGTAGATAATGTTTCTAAAAGCCTTTCACAGACTATGTGAAGCAAATCTCCCTTTTCATATGCCTATGTCCAGCATTTATTGATGTAGTGGTAAGTGCTAAGTAGTGGTAAGATGTACAATCCTCATCAGTCAGGAGTATGCCCTCTGGTGGCCAACTAGGGATCTGGGGGCCGATATCAGTTTCACAAACTTTTTTTATTAACAACTAACAACAAAGAAATACGTGACACAATTCAGACCAACTGTGAACTTGGGGTAACTGTGAACTTGGTCAAACACCACCATAAAAAACAAATAATATCTATTTTTAAAAGCACGAAGCAAAAAGATAAAGAACAAACCATGACCCAAAACAAAACTGTTTGCATTCTGCAAAACGACCGTAAGCAGTGTCTGAACCATAAAACATCAACAATCAGTTTGAACGTCAGTTCAAACGGTTTACAATCACCCTTTAAGTCTTTTTAGTATGCAGAAAAGTAAGAAGCAAGCTGAGAAGTGTGAGGTGGGGGTTGGAAGGGGACGGCACCATCCCTCTAACTGTGGGTCCCTCATCAACCAGCGCTCATCGCCTAGCAACCACATTATGAGGCCCAGAATGTGTACAGTGGCCTACAGTGGCATTGTGTCTTTGGTCTGCCTCCTTCTTTGTATTCACACTTGTGTCACTTACTTACAAGTATGAGGGTAAACATTGTGTAAACCATTGGCAAATATTTGAATCGACAGGGATCATGAAAGAAACGTTTTCGATAAGCAACAAGGTAGTTTAAAAATGGCAGTTTGCGTGGGCTTTATGCTGTGTTGTTAGACCTCAGTCATAAACCACATTGGTGATGTTCACACCAAGCCTCGGAAAGTGTCCGGTTCTCGACAAACAGGCCTAAATAGGTCATTAACAAGTATCAGTACTTCCTTGTGGATCCCACATACATTTCCAAATGTCATTATTTGTCACAAAGATGGACTCTGATCTGATCTGATCTCCAGCTATTTAACATTTCACTCTAGATTAAGAACAACTTCAACTCTTGTTGTTTACTAATTAGCAAGAAAATAATATTTATGTACTTTTGTTTGGTGGTTCAAGGTGTCATCTGATAAAAAAAAATGTATGCATGCATGTCATATAAATCTGAAAAGTAGATTTTGATGGTTAAATCTTATAAAACGTGTGAAATGTTTATTCAGTGGTGGAAGAAGTACTCAGATCTTTTACTTAAGTAAAAGTAGTAATATCACACTGTAGAAATGCTCTGTTACAAGTAAAAGCCCTGCATTACTTTACATACTGTTGGGTAGCTTGTGAATTTCTCCCTGGGGACCTTAATATATAATAATATCAGAAGGTATTTATTTATTAAGTACTTCAGATTTGTACTTAAGCACTTGAGTGAATGCGATATATTGTTGTTTCCCTTTCGACAAATGTACTTATTGTAAGTCGCTTTGGATAAAAGCGTCTGCCAAAAAATTTAAATGTACTTAGTTACATTCCACTACTGGTTATGGTGTCTTCATATCTCTATTCTAGAGATATATATTTACTTTAATAAAACCTAAATTTCACCTTGTTGGGTTACTTACTACACCTTATCCTCATTGAGTTTTTTGTGCACGCTAGACTTAGTGAAGCATTTTCCCTCCAGATTCTAGTCAAGAGCTTGGGGCTTAATCAAGTGGAAATTGGGAATAGGGGTGTGGGGGTGGCTAGGGTCAGGGTACAAGCTATAGGCCAATTGTTCACAAAAAGGCCTCATGTAGTGTGCTTCGATGTATCTCTAGGTAGTAATATGCTATGATTTGACAGTAGGCAATCAGTGCACCTAGCTC
Source organism: Bathygadus melanobranchus (assembly GCA_900302375.1). NCBI lineage: Eukaryota > Metazoa > Chordata > Actinopteri > Gadiformes > Macrouridae > Bathygadus > Bathygadus melanobranchus. The sequence goes on from OMKP01079442.1 coordinate 7,883, forward strand.
ATGCTTGGAAAAAATATGCACAACTCAATAGCGCAATAGATCTATCTGGGGAGTTTATTCATATTCTAGTTGTTTACTTTTTTCCTGGCTAGCATAGGAAATGTCAGTGAGCCCAAATGTTGTCATTTTATTTTCTAATTGCCTGTCCACTCATGTGAACACTTGCCAAAATTCCCTTTTACAATATCAGCATTCAAGAGGGATTCTTCCATGTTAGTCCCATGCTCCCATACAAGCAGACAAGCTCCCACTGATCCATTGTGTTGCAAAGCCTTTCTCATGCATGTTTTGCAGGAAAACGAGCGTATCGATGGGTCTGAGGATAATCATGTTTCCCGAGGACAAGCTACTCAGCTACACTATATAAAGGCGCACGAAAAGGTGACTCAAATCTCTAAGTGTATTAGGGCGGGACGTCAATAAGGCGGAAGATCGAAATGAAAGTATTTCATCACACATAACACACCCAGTGAACTTGTCGGTCGAGTGTTATGATAACCTTAAACTACACGAAAGGCGACTGCGAGCGGTTGAAATAAAGCGTTAAAACTTAAAACGTTGGTGAACTTTAGTCATTGCACACCGTGTGTTTTCTTACCGCGTCTCTTTGTTCTTCAGCAGGTGCACGTTGGCCGTTGGATGTTGCGCCGATGCTTCCTGACTCCAGGGACACTTGTCACCACTTGTCACAACAGCAACGATCCTAAAAAAAGTTTTCCAACTTCATAGCCTCGATTAAGAGTCTACGTTTTGATGGAGAACAAGAAACAAAGTGAAACGTGTGATGCCACTGAAAATAGCTAACTTATAAGATATAAACGCAGGTTTGAAATTGCCGATAGTCAGTGTTGGAGGAGGTTGGAATAGGCACACAAAGTGGATATTTGCATTAAGCCTCCCCTCCCCTTGCTTTTCAGAGCTGCCATTGTTTGTCTCCCAGTTGGAGCTGATTTAGCCCTTGCGTAAATCCTTTACTGCCAGCCCAGGGAATGTTCCCTGCACCCAGTTACACCGACTTGATGAACCGCATTCACATTGAACACGACGACGAAACGGTTTTGCTAGGTCGATGTTAATATCCACGTACTAATACATTATTAATATTAATACACGTTTCGTTTGGACGACAACCCAGTTATTGCGTTTAATTTGTTGCCATGGATATAGCTAGCTTACCGGTATCAGAGCAAACACAATTCACGAAGCTTCCATGTATATACTTCTTGTACTTCGACTTTTTGGCAATTAAGCGCAAACTGGTCACGACTGCCCCTTGATTGTTGAGGTTTTGTCTATTCCTGTTGCGACCACACGGCGGCAGTATAACCACACTAACTGACACGACGTAGCATTCTCTGCATCTCGCCTCTCCGAGCAGGAATAAGCACGTCCACGGCAATGATTTAAATGATCTATATGTTTATTAAAATATATAAAAGACAAAATACATATATGCATATGTATACCAATGATGAAGTATGCATATACAGTTTAATAATTATACAGTAAAATGTGTTTACATATAGATTTTTATACATATAACAAGTTATTTTTTTGCATTTAAACTGGCAGTGGTGATTTCATTTCTCTCTTCAGAGGGACCCCCTTAAGTCCACAGTAGGGAGACCCAGAATAAGAGGAGAAAAAGCATCTTTGAAAAGCTTAAGAGCAGCAGCACCTTAACACCTGAGATCCACGGTTTCTAAAGGTCTCATAGCACATCTCTAACCTGACGCACACCTTCTTAGGACAAGCACTTTATACTAACAGCATCAAGAGGGATACACTTAATATATCAAATTACCCCAAAACTGCTCATTGTTGTCCCTTTATGAGAAAAATCGTACACAAACAGAGCAGTACGGAAAAAGCAAATCTCCTTACAATGAATTCAGAACTGTGCCATACAACTTTCATAATAGACATATACAACTTTACAAAAAGATCATACAGTCCAATATCCTCCACACTACACACCATTCTCTAAGTCTAAGTCTAATTTCAACATTTCACTGGATAGCTTGCAAAAGAAGGTTAACAGCCACGACGTGAACGTGTGCCAGTAATGCAGATGTCTTTGGTCGGTCGGGTGATGGAGTCCTTCAGATCGGGCTTGGTGGTTGGTCCTGTGGGCTGAGGTTATGTCTGATGGTAATGGTGGTAGTGGTGGTGGTGGTGGTGTTCGTGGTGGTGGTGGTGCTCGTGCCTCTGGACCAGGGGCACCACCATGCCGGGGCTACCGGGGGGGCTGGAGATCTGCTCTCTCTCCAGGGCAGGCAGGACGGAGGACACCGGGGGGTGCGGCTGGGGGTGGGAGTTGGACGGAGGGGACAGAGGGCTCTTGTTGTGGGGGAGGGCCTCTCTGGTCTTGGCCCTCAGGCGCTTGCTGTGGCTGTACTGCAGAGGGTGCTGCTGCTGCTGGTGGTGGTGGCCTGTGTTGTTGTTATGTGGCTGGTGCGGGAGGTGGTACACATCCTGACCCCCGTGCGGCGTGGACGGGTGCACACTGTGACACTTGCTGGGTTTTCCGCTCCCGCTTCCCCCCACCGCACCGCCCTTGTACGCCCCCTTGGGGGATTTGAGGAAGTGCATGCCCTTTCCCCGAGCATCCGCGCTGTTGTAGCTGTCGCTGATGACCTGCGAGCGGCGGTGGTGGGCGGCGTGCACCTCGGGCTCATGGGACCGCGAGCGGCTCTGGGACTGGGAGCTGCGGACCTGGGCCTCCGGAGGGGGAGGGGGAGGTGTGGTGGTGCCTGGACACAAGGAAGAAGATGAAATGGTTTTAGGTTTTAAGGTTTCTCCTGCTGACCGATATGAAGCACCTGGCTCCAATCACATGGGGACAGGTTTTAAGAAAGTAAGAGTCTTGGTTGTTTGTTACACCTACAGTATTCTCCGATCGCCTACTGACATGAACCTCCAACTAGGGCTGGGCGATATGGCCAAAGTCTTGTATCCCGATATAGGTAATTTAATGTCTCCATAACGATATATATCACGACATAGCATGTTTTCTGGTAACTCAATAAATAAATAGTCTTGTATACTCCTGTGAGTATTTTCTCATTTTATTAAGAACAGTGACAGTCTGATAAGTTCAGAAAATGACATCACTTTACTGTAATGTTGCCTTTAAAATGAGTAAAAGACAATGAATTAAGATGTTATGCCATATCACAATATTACGATATTGAAATCTAAGAGGATATCTTGTCTCATATCACTATATCGACATAATATCTCTATATTGCCCAGCCCTACCTAAGTTTTTAGAGAGCAAAAGTCTTTGTTTTTGGTTTCAGCTACAGTATTCACATAGGCAGCCGATTCCACTCGTCAGTTCTACCTCTGGCTTGTGTCATTTAGCAAAACCAGACCCTGGACTCAAAATATTGGCAAGGACTTTTACTTTCTAAAACTGCAAGTTCCACCTCTCCATCCAAATATATTGTTTTCATTGGAACCTGTGTGATTTAAATTGCATAGAGAGGGACAGTCCCGTGTTCTGAAGTCTCAACTCCAGCCATATATCCTTTTGCTCAACCCACAGTAATTGGCAAATCCAGATGGTTACAAATTACAGGGGAGGACTTTGTTTTCAGTCTTTGTTTTCAGTCTGCCAGATACAAAAAAATGACTTCTACTGCAAATACTTTATGTTATCTCATGCCAAAAAAAAACAAGTGGATTGTGATAACGTAACCAAGATATTGGGCTGACCTTCAAATCGTGATGTGTAATTCTCTATACCGGCCAAGTCCAGGTAGTGATTCCTTCTCTCTGTGTTCTCATCAACACAGTAGTGCTGGCCCTCAGGGGGCGGGGCATCCACACTCTGCTGTCCTCTGATTGGACAGAACAAAAACATAAGATGAGTCGACGAGAATCCAGTAAGTGAAAGCTCATAAATTGTAGCTATTTACTTTTTTAATAATGTATCAGATGTAACCTAACCTTACTTTGAGCAAGATGCCTGGCTCAAACCCAGAACCACTACACTACCACCATTGCATGATCCTGCTCTAATGTCATGTACTAGATGAAAATATAGACATGCGTGTACTAGTACCGACCTAATGTGAGCAGAGAGTCGCTTGTCAGCAGATCGACCCTCTTCCGGGTGACAGCGACCTTGCTCGCGCTCTGAGGAGATCACACACAAGAAATTAATAGACCTGTAGTAATGTAGTCATCCAACCCCATCCATATTCACTACCCAGAGACCATGCATCAGGAGGCAGGGATCCTTTCCTCACCTATCCCTGTGTCTCTTCTGTGGGATCTGTTCTCTGGAGTAACGGTCAGTTTGACACGCAGCGTCTTGCTCTTGTTGTGGCATGAGTGATTGACAGATGCATCCACCACATCGTAGATCGTATGCATCAAGCTGGACATGTCCTGAAACGTAAGTAACAACAGAAATCAGAGACTCAGTGATATTAATAACTTTATTATAGCCATTCCATAGAGTTTTATAGCTTGAAATAAAAACGTGCATCTACGAGGAAGAAAAAAGGTTAGTTGATGCTTTATAAAGCAACTTAGGAAAAAAATCTAAAAATAAAATTTGAGATTCTTGTCAATACCTCTTTTGTAACTTTGCCACTGTTGTCAAAGTCATAGAGGGTGAAGATCCACTCTTGTCGGTTGCTGTCCTCAAGTGACATGTTACATTCCAAGTCCTGTTAGCGTAGATTTGCATTATAATTTAATTGCACCTTATCTCCTCTTCTTTGTTTTTTGTTTGAGGTTATTTTATTGGAAGCTGATACTTTTAAAAGTAAAAAAACCTATCCATTAATAAAACATGAAGTTCTGAGCAACAATGTCTTCTGATATTGTATCTGTAGTTCTCACATCTTAATTATTCTCAAGGCGAGAGAAACAGTACAGTAGTATCTACAACAGAATCAGTTCCCAACTCCACAAGCAAGAATGTCCAAGAACATCTAAAATAAAAAAGTGTATAGTATATTTATTATAGCTATTCCAGATGGATTTGTAAAAGTATTAGTCGACAGTTTTAAAACTATTAGCATTAGTATCAGTATTATCACTAGTATTAGTGTGTGCATGTTGCAGGGATGCAGTGTGTTGTAACCATGAAGTCTATGGTGTAGCTCACGTTCAGACTGATGCGTTTCTTCCCTGGAGCTTTGCTGGCATCTCGTAGAAGGATCTCCCGCTCCCCTTCTGCTGAGCGGAGGTACTGCAGGTAACTCTCACAGCCCTCCGCCTTCTCCGGAGGCAGCACCACTGTCAATTCAAACAACACAGCAGATCATTGTCTTGAATCTTAAAGGATAACTTCAACCTGGACATTATTTTCCCATCATTTTGGGTCTAAAGTGACTAAAGCGGACAACAGTTTTTAAAGTTGATCCAGTACTGAGTGAGAACGCTTCAGCCATCAGCTGCAAAACATCTGCAATGTAAGCCTGAGGGGCAATAGTGCCCGTCAATGTACATCCTATAAAAGTGTTTTGACAGGCTCAGATTGTTAAGTATATTAAGTGTCTGACAACATTATGGAAAGGATCCCTACAGAGAAAACTTTTTTCTTTACCTCTCACTTGATCCGGTTTGTTTGTTATTGTCTATCCAAATCTTGCTCAAACAGAAGTTTGAAATCTCGGGAGTGCATTTACATCAATATCATGTCAATATTAAGCCATGAGGAGGTTTTAGATAACACTAAGCTCCGCTTTCTGTAGTCCAACACAACTCCCAACTCTTGCAAGATTCAGAGCAAGACTTCTCCTTGAGCGAGACTTGGTTTTATTTATCTGTAGGGATCCTTTCCATAATGTTGTCAGACATTATATCTACATACATACCATATGCAGAGACACGCTGAATGGTTTCTGTGCACTGCTAATCATCAAGGAGCACTTGAAAAATACTATATTCCAACTCACCCTCTAGGGGACAGTGATGATCTATAAACTGGCCATCCCTCTGGTCACCACTTGGAAGCTCCTGTGACACAAAAAGAAAGAAGAAATGGGGGGTGGAGGTTAGGGGTGGGGGTGTACGTCACAGCTCTGTGACACAGACACGGTAGAAAAACAAACAGTTCCAGCTACATCGGGTTTCCTGCACAGATGAGAAGAAAGAGGGCAGGCAGGCAGGAGGCTCCAGTGAGTCTTTGAGGGTATGTAGCTTATTGTTGGGCTTCACTGTCAGCCACCACTCAAACAAACACCAGGTCTCACATCACATTCACCACACAGATGACAACCATGGTAGGTCACAGGGTGGAAGATGAGAGAAAAGTAGAACAGTGGTTCCCAAACTATTTGTACTAATGTACTAAAGACACTTTTTCAGCCAAGTTCCCCTTTCACCAGCACAAAACATTTTGGGAAGGGAAGAAAATTAAATTGAACATAAATAATGTATGTGCATGTTATTTATAAACATGAACATTACATGAGTTACATTTACCACACTTGTATATAAGTATTCAGATTTTTTTATTAAGGTGGAATTCAGATAAAAGTTCCTAATAAATGGATTATTTATATAGCGCTTTTATCCAAAGTGCTTTACATTGCCTCACATTCACCCATGGCGGTGTCCACCGAGACCACCGATGGCGGTGTCGGTGTCAACAACCAGCTTGTCAGGAGCTGTTAGGGTTAAGGACATCTCGACAATTAGCTAGGCAAAGCTGGGGATCGAACCAGCAACATTCCGGTTGCCAGTCAACCGTCTCTACCTCCTGAGCTAGTGCTGCCCCTAATACTCCTTGCAAACCTTGACAGTACGCCTAGGGGCACGGGTACCTCCATTTGAGAAACAATGGTGTATGGTATTGGAAAGGTACTAGGTTTGCATACCTGTAGGCATGCTTGAGATGGTGAAGATGCCTACAGGCCTACCTGCTCCTTAATGTATCTCAATTCACTGTGAGTCACTTTGGATGAAAGTGTCTAAATGACTAAAGAGTAAACTGTAACTTATAGGTCTCCATCTGAACCCTCTTGGGCAGAATGCCTTTTTCGCTAAATATATTGTTTCATATTCCAGCCAACACAGAGTAGAGGGTGAGTCATTCCATTGAAAAACACCATGGTGGGTAATTATTTTGATACGTTGTATACTGAGATGAACGTGGCATTGGAGTTGAATGGTTGATCCATAAAGGAAAAAAAACAAAATAAGAATGCATTTCTTCAGAGTTGTGCTAAAATGGCCAGATGGAAACTTCTAGAAGAGGGGGAATGAGGTGGGGGTACTATATGGAACTGATTAAATACATGATTCCATGGCTGTAAAGCTAAAGGAAAGGGGGAGAGGGCTATACAGGATGAGGAGAGTGAGGGAAAATGCAGTCTTGCTGTCACATGTGAATAATCTTTAGCCTGCATGAAGCTGAACCACAATTCATTCATGAGATCTTCCTTCAGAAGTGCATGTGCTGAGGCACAAAGTAGCACACATGCCTACACACCCAAACATATGCACGCGCGCACACACACACACACACACACGCACACAGACACATGCACGCACATATATAAACACACACAGAACAGACCCTTAATTACAAATGCATTGTGGAAACAATGGAAATTAAGTGCAGAACAGGCCCTAAAACCCACAACTATTCAAACAACAAATGATTCATCTCATTTACGTCATTTCAACTCCAGTAAGCCGGTCTACGCTCTTTGAAATAAAATCCCACCAGATTGAATCAAGCAAGCGTATGGAAATGAGACAAATAAAAAACAGACCCACTCCAGAAAAACAAAAGAACTCCGTGTACCTCCAACAGAGACCCAGACTCAAAAGGAGATCTGCGCATCTGTGGGCTTTTAGGTCACCCCTCCCTCTCTCTCTCTCTCTCTCTCTCTCGCTCTCTTTCTCCCTCCTAGACCCCTTCTTCCCCTCTCATCTCATCCAGGCGGTAATGACAGCGGCCAGGGCTTACGGTGCTATTTAACAATCTCTGAGCCCATAATCATCGCTTACTTCACAGGGCGACGCCTGGGCCTGTAATCTAACCCTGACCTTCACCCGGGCAACCAGGAAGAGCTGGGCTGTGTGTGTGTGTGTGTGTGTCCGGGTCATGGCTCGGACACTGTGCCAATTGGGCCCCAGAGAGAGACACTATGAAGGGACAGAAGGCTAGAGTGAGAGGGGGAGAGCGAGAGAGGTAGATGAGAGACAGGAAGTTAGAACAGAACAGATCAGAGAGTTTTTTTGGGGGGGCAAGGTAGAAGGGCTAGTGAGGAGAAAAGGAGATGGGAGAGAGAGAGGAGTTGTTGAGGATGGTCCTGAGCGGGTAGGGGGGCTTATCGTCTGCGTTGTACCCGTCCCTGGGTGCTCGGTGGGAGAGGTGGAGGTTTTTATACAAGGCTCTGAAAGGCTTCTGGGAGAGGTGGAGGCACCTCTTCCTGGGCCCCAAACAAGCAGCTGTCTTTAATCAGGTCTCAGAACATACACACACACAAACACACACACACACACACACAAGCAAAAACACATTTAAACTCACACACAAGCTTCCACATTCATCTGCACAAACACAAAAAGGCACACACACACATCCAAGCATGCACACACTTATTGGCATGTGTGGGCACATCTAAACACACAAGCCCATAAACACACACACACACACACACACACAGAGTTTCCATCTCTTTATGGTTTCTGTAGCCAAGTTGTTGTTTCCTTACTGCTGGGTACGCTTTTATCTCCCTGCTTTGTAGCACAGTCCCCTAATGAAGGGTGGTGTATAAGGGAGAGGGGGCTGTGGCTCAGAGAAACATCAGAGAACACCATTGATTCTTCTCCTCCCTGCGGGGCTGTGGCGCTAGGTAAGCACCTCTGGAAATGAGAGACAGGCCTCACAATGAGAAGCGACAGTGCAAATCAATCCACACGCTGGCACCCGTCACTCTCACGCTGTAATGAAGAGTCCCGTACCGCGGGCGTCTTGCTGGCTCTGCACACATCTGGTAAAAAAAGTCAACACATGGTGTCTATGTGTTTTTTTTGGGGGGTCTGTTTTTTTTTTAAGTAAAGACAGGTTTCCCGTTGTGCTCATTACAACCAATAGGGGAGCTAATGAGAGAGCCAGCGAGTTCTGACCACAGTCTGTACTTTAACATCTCAACATATGGCATCTCCATCCCTGGCCGCGGCACCCACAGTGTCGGCATAGAATCTGCGCACCACATGTGTAATTAACCACCACTGGCACGGGGCATCTCTCTGTCTCATTTACAATCAGATCAGGTCATCAACTGCCTGGCAGTCCCACCACCTCCCCCTGACATTATTCAAGCATGTTGCAGTTAAGGTTTCCTGTTTTCCGACAACCTTCATATTATAGTGTAGAGGGGTGTAGAGGGTATCTACATTTACATTTACATTTAGAGCATTTGGCAGACGCTTTTATCCAAAGCGACTTACAAAAAAGTAACACATTTGTCGAAAGAGAGAGACAACAATATATCGCTGAAGGTAGAGTGCAATTAGAATAGAACAAGTTACAAGCATTCCTGGTTGCCAGGTCAATAGAGCAAGTTTACAAACTTACAGTTGCTAGGTTGGCTCCTTACTGTACAACAGCAGGTAGCCAGGATAAGATGCCACACAAGCTAAGTTATATTTCAAGTGCCGGGACATACCAGTGTACAAGATCC
>OMKP01079476.1:0-12309 GCA_900302375.1 Bathygadus melanobranchus
GGTATTTCTAGCCAACAGTTAATTAACAAACGCAAACCCTGGGGTGAGTGAAAAATATAGCTTTTGAAATTAAATTCACACGCTTGGAAGACAGATACAGAGAGCGAGTTCAAATTCCAATTAAACTTTTAAATTCTAATTATAAAAGAATCATTGCTGATTTCAGCAAATCTTTTGTTCCCGAGCCAAAGCAATCCGTGACAGGTTTGTACACATTTTTCTCTCTAAAGTTCTCAGTTTCCCTTCTTTCCTCGCACAATCCCATTGAAATCCCTACCTAAATCACCCGCTATCTACAGCATGGCATGAAAGTTTAACGTTTACTTCAGAACCCAAAACCGTAATAAACAATAATAATAGAAACAGAATATTTTCACTCAATTGTCACTGTGTTGTTGACATTTAATCTCAATCCCTCAATTGGTTTTAAATTCCCATCGGTGGAGATGTGGGACTTGACGGACATCTTGACATCCCAGTCTGACAGGGTCGCTATGGTGACGGTAGCAGATTAAAGCCTTGCCCTCTCTCTCTCCTTTGGCTCTATCCGTATCTTTCTACCTCTCCATCTATTGCTTTGTTTCTCTCTCTCTCTCTCTCTCTCTGTCACTCATGCTCTCTCGCTCTCTTCTCTCCATCTAGCCGTTCTCTCTCTTCATTGACATTTTATCTGCTCATTTATTCATTGATTTTAGTCTTTCTAGTCTGTTCAGTCACCTTTTCAAAAGCTGATTTTGATTAAAACACGACCTTACTTTCTGACACACTATAATTGTAATAATAATAATAGACCTAATGAACTTTATTTGTACAGACGTTCGTACAGAAATATTGTTAATCATATATTGGAATGAGGAGACGAGAATGAATAAAATCTTTAAATTTAACTGTAATTCAGTAGAGCATAATAGCTTAAACAAATAATAAAACAATAAAGCAATTTATATATATATATAGATAGATATATAGATACACATATAGATATATAGGTAGTAATGTCTAAACATTGCAATTGGAAAGTTTAACACATGTATTTGTACGTTAGTCAGCTAGGAATAGTCTCTCCGTCGCTCGCTCCCTCCCTCCCTCCCTCCCTCACTCTCTCCTCCAGTCCCCCCAACCCCACTCCTTACTGACGTGAGTATAGTCGGTGCGCGGTGGCGGTGTTAGCCAGGTTTACACACCCAGGTTCATTCGGTGGGTAATTGACTGACCTTTCCGCCGGCGACGGCAGTCGGACAGCAGGCTGACAGATGTGGTTTGGGGTGGCTTGGCTTTTCCGACACGGCCGACCGCAGCCAATGACATTTGGTCGCACCACAAAAAATTGGGCAGTAGAAAGTCTCGGGAAATGTAACCGCGGCCGGGACGGCATTAAGGCGCTGGCCGTCGGCGGACTCGGCAGCAATGATCTTATTAGAGATGAAGTTTATTCGAGTTTGGGTTCTGGGAGACGGGGGGAGAGAGAGAGAGAGCAGGCTATATATTCTGCGGTTTTAACAGCTGTTTCCTCAGGCAAACTTTACAGCTGCTAGAATAAGTGATGGTGGAGGTGGAGGTTGATTGCGTTTTTTTTTCCGACTCGGGAACGTTGAAGGTATTGCAGTTGAAGAACAACACACAACAGAGGACACAGCACAGCACAACAAGAACACAATGCAGAACAATACACAACATCCTTAACATGCTTGTTTCACAGAACAAAACGATGATTTCACAAATAGCACAAAAACGAACCATACAAGAAGAAAAGTAGAAATAACAGCCTTATTATTTCATTGTTTTGCATCATCGGCCGTTATGTAATTAAAAACCAATTGAGGAGATTCATCTCTGCTTCATCCCTGAATCTATCTTTGTCCATTTATCATTTCTCATAAAACTAATACAATTCAAAGAAAGCCGAGAACATAATCTGCAGACAGACTTCCTGCCATTATGAGTTCCTAAAAAAGCCACCATGTGCTTTCTTTACGTTTCCCCTCTCCTTGAAGAAAACCCAGGAGCCAAAACATGGGCAACGGCTCCTTCTTCCCAGACAGTTTTTTTAATCACACACTGTTTGTGTCTGTGATTCATCTTGTTCTATTCTCTGGGAAGCACAACAGTCCGTCTCCAGTGTGTACACCAGCGTGTACACACTGGAGACGTTCCTCTGTGCTCACTCTCGTCTTCAGCTTGCTGTGCGTGCTGCTGTGTACTTCCTTATTATTAGACCTACTTATTTAGTGCTGGCTTACATATAAGACGTACTTACTTAATACTCATCCATAAGTGCTCACACCGAGCACTTATGGACTTACTACTTACTCACTAATAGGTAAGTAACTCACTAACAGACGGAGAGAGGTGGAAAGGGAGGATAGAGGAGGCAATGGGAGGAGAGAGGAGAAAGGAGAATCAGAAAGGAGATCACCTCGAGAACACAGGAGTGGGGAGAATTTGAGATGAAAATAAAGAGGAATACAAAGAAGAGAACCAGGAGGTGAGGAGAGCTGGAGAAGAGAGGAGGCATGGGAGGAGTAGAGAGGAGGTATGGGTGGAGAAGAGAGGAGGTGAGGAGCAGTGTGGGTGGAGTAGCGAGGAGAAGCAAGGACGTACCGGAGCTAAGAGATTGGAGAGGAGGGGGGAGAGCATGATTAATCACAGTGAGTATGACCTCCTCATGAGGAGAAAGGTGACCCACCCGGAGAGAAGTGTGAGGAGGAGGAGAGGGACGAGAAGAGGGGGACAGGAGGAGGTGCAGAGAGAACAGAGCCGGGGAATCCGTTAACACTGTGGTGAACTATACACAAACACACACCCACCCACCCACACACACACACACACTCACCCCCTCAGCTCCACTCCTAATAAGATAGATGGCGTGGATATGACTTACGGTTGTAAGAGGGTCCTTTTGGGTGTGGTTTTACTTTTAATAAGGATTCTACCTCTCATTTACGTGTATGTTGAATTTCTTCAAATGTAAAACGGTTTGTTATTTCATTTGGAAAAATAAATGAAATTAAAAGCAAACATTTGAAATGAAATAAGTATTTGGCGCACCAACGATCCCAACCAGAAATTCGAGGCACACCAACTGTTTTCTCAATATACATTTAAGCTAGTGACAAATATTAAGATTTCTGTGGGCAAATTGACCTTCCTCCCTCAAGATAACCCGGGGATTTATGATAAACAATGTTCACTCATGCACTGGTGATAAACCAATGTCAGGGATATATATTAAATCAAATAAAAATTATCAATACACAGCAGTTAGGAACCCCTGTTCTAGGAGGTGTGAGGAGGAGGGATGAGAGGAGGAGGAGGAGGAGGAGGGTGGTGGGGGGGTGTTTGTTAAGAATACCGCAGGTTTGGCTCTACTTGCCAGTTGGAATGATTAATCGGGTGTCGATGTGTTACACAAAACAGCCCACGTAACAGCTCAGTTTCTGCGAGAAACTGGGGGAATGTAATGTTCTCTTTAAAGGATAACTTCAGGAATTTTCAACCTATTTTCTCATCATTTGGGGTCTAACTGACAAATGCGGGCAACAATTTTTGAAGGGCAACACTGCCTGTCAATGTGTGTCCACTAAAGTGCTTGTTGGAAAGGATCCCTACAAAGAAATACAACTTTTTACTTTACCTTTCACTTGATCCTGGCTATTTGTTATTGTGTCCAACAAAGTCTTGCTGAAGGAGCAGTCTGGCTCTGACACTCGTGACAGTTGACTTGTTGCAGGAAGAGAATGATGGAAATGTGTTACAGAGGAGCGCCGGCAAGAGTTAGTTGTGTTGGACTACAGGAAATGTAGCTCAGTGTTATCTATAAGATTTTCAAAGTCATGGCTGAATAGCTGATTTTGACAATGTGAGATTTTGTGGGGTTTCAGAGCAAGACTTCTCCGTGGGCTAGCCTTGGTTCGACACAATAACAAACAGGCCGGATCAAACGTACGGTAAGCTAAAAATGGTAAGGTAAATTATATTTCTCTGTAGGGATCCTTTCCATAATGTTGTCAGACACTTAGAATGCCACTGAGCCTGTCAGTGGCAAAAACAAGCACATTTAGTGGACGTACATTGACAAGCAGTATTGCCCCAATACATTGCATGACATTTCGTGGCTGCGTTCTCGCTAAATACTGGACCAACTTCAAAAACAGGTGTCCGCATTAAGTCAGTTAGACCCCAAATGATGGGAAAATAGGGTTGGAAGGATGATGCTGTCAGTCAAAGTCGGCCGTCACCAGTGGGGAACTAAACGTCAGACAGTGGCAGAAAGGAGTGGTTTTGTCAGGCTGAGACAAGGAAAGGGGTGAGGATGTGTGAGAATCAAAGCCGGTGAACCGAATATAACTCTTGTGGGAAGGTATTACACACAACAACAAACACAGAAACACAGAAACACGCCCAGAAGCACATACAGAAACACAAGGAACCTCACATAGATGAGTGGTTTTCAGAATGATGGGTCAGGACCCTCAAAATGGGTCACAGCAGGGGACTAAATGGGTCTCCGGCTTTATTGTATATATTATACTGTATATATTCATTTGATCATTACACGTTTTGAAGAAGAGGAATACTGTATCGATGAAATGGTGAAATGTTTATTGTCCCACTTTTGTGACACGGGAATGAGAATGTAAAACCTACCTGGGCCAAAAGTACATTTACATTTACATTTAGGGCATTTAGCAGACGCTTTTATCCAAAGCGACTTACAACAAGTACAATTTGTCGAAAGAGTGAAACAACAATATATCGCTGACGGTACAGTACAAGATTTGAATACAAGTTTCAAGCACTCGTGATTGTTAGATTGACCCCTAAGCCAGGATAAGATACTGCACAATGCTAAGTGCTATTTTTAAGTGCCGGGACGTATGAACATATAAGTAAGTGCTAGAAAAAGGACCTCCTCGGGGGGGGGTCACGGAGTAATTAACACCGTGGCAGGAATCTACCAAATAAGGAAACACCAGGATAGGCTGGTGGCCACTTTACTGTTTCCTCACATTTTTAAACTACCTATTCATTTTCTAACTTTTCATCAAATTAATGTGTGAAAGAAATGCTAAAAGATATATGAAAGCAGTTTTAAAGACGGCCTCATAACCTCATAGCTTATTGCTTCCCTGCGTTGCATAATTGTCTCATCGTCACAGTTTTTATTTTTTATAGATCGGGTAGGAGCTGGTTATGAGTTGCGTTCAGAGCGAGAAGAGGGGGAACGTGTTTTAATATCCGCCGTTGGAAATGCAAACACGCAAAGGACCATCGATCTTCAGCCTCGCCGCCGTGACCTCACCAACATGGCTGACATTCTGAGCCGCTCCTATCGCACGCGTTTCGTCACAGGCTCACCTGTAACTGTACCTCTGAGATGGATTTGGGCTTTGAGACGCATCAATGGGAGTTCTACGATGAGTTCAAATCGTACACCCTGCAACAGAAATGAGGACATGTAAAGATAAGTGAACATTTCATTGAGTAATATAAGTATCTTTCTTTGTACATTGATTCTTTTCAATGAGCAAAGACAAACCGTTTATGAACGCGCCCTGTGGTGCACATAGGCAACGGCGAGCAGCGTTTGCTCATGGCACGTCGCCTGGTTCTCGGGCGGTCGGTGGCCATACCTCATCCTCTCTCCTGCATGAGGGTGGAGCTCTCCTGCATGAGGGTGGGGCTCTCTGCAGCGAGGTGAGAGCCAGTCGCTCACTTCACTTCGAGTCAAGGCAGGGAGAGACGAAGGAAAGGTTTCCTTGGACCACTGATGCCGTGGTGCCTACTAATCTAAAGTCAGGTCATTAAGGAGCAGGCCCAACCACTACCTTCTCCTTCATGACCTGTCTCTCTCTATGGTTAGACAGTGAGTACAGAGACAGGTCATTAAGGATTAAAGGATAACTTCGGGATTTTTCTGCCATGACCCTATTTTCCCTTCATGTTGGGTCTAAGTGAATAATGTGGACCGTTTTTTAAATTGGTCCAGTATTGAGGGAGAGCATTTCAGCTGTCAGTCACGCAATGGGCTGCAATGTAAATCTTTGGGGCAATAGCACCCCATCAATGTACATCCTCTAAAAGTGCTTGTTTTTGACAGGCTCAGATTGTTGTTTCTGACAACAATTATGGAAATGATCCCTACAGAGAAATAAAACGTTTTTCTCATACTTGTTAGTGTTGTTCAGGCCCGGCCTGAACAAATGAGGAAATGATAATGGAGATGGAGCAGCGAGGGAGAAGGAAAATAAAGTGCCTTGCAGGAGATGCCACTACATGCGGCACAAATCGAGAAAACGTTTTAAAAACGTGATAAAAATAAACATGCTAATGTAGCTAACGTTGCCGCTGCATCATCGTTCCCTGTCAACAGCCCAAATGTCAAAAGCTGCCAAGAAACTTGAAATCAATAAAAAAAAAAGTGACTGTTCCCTTTCTTTTATGCATTGGTTGCATAATTGGCGAATCTAGTCGAGTTTATTCATGCGCTTTGTCTACATTTTCATTCAGTGAGCTCATACTTTGAGCTCATAATCATTTCGTTGAAATCATGGAGACAACGCAACGTCTTCTGCCTTCGTTGTGCGTGTTTGCACGCCACATGTGAAACACGTGTCACACTATTCAAACTACTGTAATTAGGGTTAGGGTTAGGGTTAGGGTTAGTATTGTTGAAAGGTCTGTTTTGTGTTGGTTAAAGGGCCATTTTAACTTTTGATGGGTAGTGCATCTCAATGATACGCACCTTTGGTTTTATTTGAGGTTCATAACAGTACATTGTACTAAGTTGTGGCTCATTAGTTTGTGATTGAAATGCACTAAAATTCACCAGAATGCAGGAAATGAAGTCTTTGCAACAAAACATTTTCCGGTGGGGGACCCCCCCGCTTCGAAAGTGACTGGGGCTATATTTCCTCACCTGAATGATTTTCCCAGTCCGGCCCTGGTGTTGTTTACACTTAACTGTGGGGGGAAAAAATCATTCTATGTTCTTGGCTGTTCATCGCAAGGCTTTAGTGCAAGCTACTATGATGCTGTGGTGTATTAAAAAAAGGATCAGACAAGCAGTCGTTCTGAATCTGTGAGTGCTCATGATAATCTTTATATAAAGATGTAAAGCGCTTTGGATAAAAGAACTGTATAAATAATCCATTTACCATTTTATATACACCAGTATTGTGTTCAACATCATTTTGAATACAGTGATGTATTACAACATTTTAAATAAAGACACAGAAACACATTATTATTATTGTTATTGTTATTATTATTGCAATTGTAAATGTAGATGAGTGTTCAGCATCTAAAAATGTAGTTATGAATAAAATTGGTTTCTGCCTCCTTGAACCTGATGTAACTCAGTGGGGGAGTGGTGATTTGCTTTTACAGTGGCTGTATTCAAAGATTTGAAATGGAATACAAATAGATGCCCTGCTATTATGATAAAGGATGGAACAGGTTCTACACTTTGGGCAGCAGTGGCTCAGGAGGTGGTCGTCTGGCAACCAGAAGGTTGCAGACAACCCCCCTAGCTAATTGTCGAGGTGTCCCTGAGCAAGACACCTAACCCTAACTGCTCCCGACGAGCTGACTGTTGCCTTGCATGGTTGACACCGCCGTCGGTGTATAAATGGGTGAATGTGAGGCAATGTAAAGCACTTTGGATAAAAGCGCTATATAAATGCTATCCATTTACCATTTACATTTCTAGGTAAAGCAGTGACACGTATACTTACAGGTGACACAGGTATACTTACTCGATGGATAGTGGCCTATTTGATCCCTGGGGTCTTGGCTGCCTCTTTCAGTTCATTTTGGGCACACGAAAGAATGCACAGCACAGTGCGCACGCGCGCACACACACAGACACACACCATTGCACAGCACAGCCCTGTTGATCAGAGCGGGGAAATCCTCTGACGCGGTGACACAGTGTTGGGTGGTGTCCGAGGTATCATCCTTGGACACAAGATCGCCGAAATCGGGCCGCAACAGAGAGTGGGACCACTCTCAATTTACACTCACTTTACAACAGGTATTCTTCCTCTGTGGGCATCCTCTGTAGGGTCACAGCACCCACAGGAACACCAATAGCTAGCTTACCCTCCAATGCCTGTTACCCCTCTCTCAATTCCTAGGAGCTCTTCAACAGTATACTCTGGCTCAAATAAATATGGGCGGCCATTGGATTCTAAGGCCTCACCTACATTGTCAAAATCAGCTAAATATTCAGCCATGAATTTCTAAAACTTTTAGATAACAGTAAGCTACGCTTTCTGTCGTCCAACACAACAAACTCTTGCCAGCACTCCTCTCTCCAACTCTCACAGATATTTCCACCGTTCTCTTCCTGCAACAACTCAACTCTCGCGAGATTTCTACCTGAGCGAGACTTGGTTAGACACAATAACAAACAGTCCGGGTGAAGCGAAAGGCAAAGAAAAAAGTTTTATTTCTCTGTAGGGATCCTTTCCATAATGTTGTCAGACACTCGTAATAACAATCTGAGCCTGTCAGAGGCGAAAACAAGCACTTTTAGAGGACGTACATTGACCCGTTGCCCCAAAGGGTTACATTGCTGCCCATTTCACGGCTGCCGGCTGAAGCACTCTCACTCAATAAGGGATACATTTCAAAAATTTCCACATTAGTCACTTAAACCCAAGGTTCTGGGAAAATACGGTCCAGGTTGAAAATATCGAAGTTATCCTTTAAGGAACAGGTAGGGGTTAGACGGTGAATATAGAGACAGGTCATTAAGGAGCAGGTAGGGGTTAGACAATAATTCTGTCCCACCTCAGTAATCCATCTTGTTTCGTGACATCTACTGTAAATACTTCATGAGAAATAAAAATCAATACGTCAAACAGCCAGGAACCAAGCTAATTAACAAAAAATGTAATCTCGTAGCATGGATATTTCTCCAATTTTGCCTGTGCTTGTCGGTGATATTCAGATCGCTGATTAATACTCTTTCTTCTCTTCTCAACCAGCTGCCTGCGTTTTCTGTAAGTGAAAACAAGTTATTCTTGTCTTACGCTTGCATTTTTATTAAAACAACAATTTACATACAAATATATCGGTTACGGCACATGGAAAATAGTACATCTCTACATACAGGCTTTGGGTGCATCAAGTACAAATATCCAAACGACACGATGAGAAATACTGACATCGAGTAAACACAACAGAACATAAGACCTCAGAGTGTCCGTCCGACTTTTCACCAAAGTTTCCGTTCGTTGACTCGATGATTGTTCTCCCTCTTCCGATCTGCAATACATTTGGCATAGTTTCATTTGTCGTTAAAACCTTACAAGTGTCAGTGCGAACATACAGTATAGACGTGTCAGCCACGTGTAAAGCAGCCTCGTTACAAAACAAGAGAGAGCTATCATGCGTTTCCCTGAGACGTGTCGCCACAGCAACCCAGAAGCGTCGGCGGCCAGTTTTCTACTTTCAGTTCTATAGGAGCTAGTTTTCATAGTTCAACCAAGCTTATGTGTTGTTTGGCCCAAGGAAGATCCACGAACCACGAACACAAGTACTTTGGGGAGACCCTTAGGGAACTTGAGCCCAAAGTGTACCCCTGTCTGTGACAAGCCCCTCCCACTAGGGTTTAGAATGCAGGCCCCTCCCTCCCACGAAGAGTTAGAGGGTAAGCCCCACCTTAGTCGAGAAGACCCTCCCAAAAAAGTAAGAAGACAGGCCCCTCCCACCAGGATTTAGAAGATAAGCCACTCCCACCAAGAGTTAGTCGAGAAGCCCCTCCTACCAAAACACAGGCCCCTCCAACAAGGAGTTATGAAACAAACTCCTCCCACCAGCAGTTACAATGAGCTTCTCATGGTCGCGACCTCCAGATCTAGAAACTGGAGACAGACCGCTCCCAGGCCACATGCGTCCCCCGGGGGTCATAGACAGTCCCGGCAGAGCGCCACCTGCCCCTGGCGGAAGTCCCTGCAGGGGCAGAGGCGCTGGTACTGGGGCGCGGCCCCGGAGCAGCTGTAGAGCAGCGGCTCCGTCTGAAGGCTGCACTCTACATTCTCCGAGGAGAAGGCCGGGAACAGGTGGTTCCTGTCCGCCTCCACACTCTCACACACAAGGTCCAGCCTGGGGGGGAGAGGAGAGAGAGAGAAGAGTTCAGAACTCTGGCTCCACCCACTGACGCGTCAGCCATCTATGCCAGGGCTGTTCAATATATACTTTCTTATGGGGGCCAGATTATTGAAATTGAAAATGAAGGGAGTAATTATCGCACATGAAACATACAACATAGAAAATCAACACTAAATACCCTTAATACTGTGCATAAAGAGGTTTGGAAACCATTGGAAACTTACAAAATACTTTTCTCAATCACTTTAATTATGAATTAATTAATTAAAAACTGATTTAATTAATGCGGCAGATCGAAAGACAGCAAAGCTTTTAACATTGAAGCGGTAAGAAAGTGCTCTTATTATTCATTTAATTCACATTATTAAAATTAATGGCCTCAGCCATACATCAATCCAACAACAAGCGATCGCGTTATCAACGCTCAACAGAAATGGCCCGATGCGTAAAAATACATCAAGCAACAAGTGATCGTGTTAGTCCAAGCACATCTTCTCAAACACTCTCCGTCAGAGAATCGTACATACATGTACAAACTCTGCTACATCGCTGCAGTTTGTTAGCCCTCCGGCAGCCAGCGACATCATCACCTCTGCGGACGTTGGTATATTCCGGATAGATTCAATGACGTTCTCTTCGTCACCTCATTACTGGGTCTTTCACTGTTTCAGATCCAGGAATCCATGCAACGTGGAGGGAGGCTATGGTAGCATCCCTAACCCTAACCCCTTACTGCTACCCTCTGTTGGTCATTCAGAGAGACATTTTAGCTCTCAAAACATTTTCTTTAGGTGTCAAACTCAAAACTTTGTGTCACAGCAGAGACAGAGAGCATGCAGGGTCATGGGCAGGACAAAGCAGATGGAGAAAACCCATTCTTGCTCAGAAACTGCTTTTTTTGTGGGGGTGGACTGCATTTATATAATGATTTCTGAATATAAACAATTTGTGGCTCACATTGACACATTCATACACTCGTTCATACACCAAGGCAAGGCAACAGCCTTGAGCAGGGAGCAGTTAAGGTTAGGTGTCCCAGGGACACCTCAACACTGGGCTAGGTCGAACCTGCAACCTTCTGGTTGCCAGACAACCCGCTCTACCATATGAGCTTAGTGTGAAATAAAGAGGGCAGAATAACGTTTCATTTGATTGGTGTACTACATTAACAGCAGTGGGATTGTAAGTGAGTTCTTGTAAGTGTTCTTTTAGGCCAGGGGTGTGATGGCAAAAGCTGAAAAGACTCACAGAAGGGATTCTAGACCAGTGGTTCCCAACCTGTTGGTCGGGGCTCCACTTGGGGTCGGCTGATATGCACATGGGGTCGAGGGAGGCTGCTGACTTATAAGCTATTAGATGTTTTATGATATATATTTGGTTGTAATACATTATTTAAAAGGTTTTGGAGAACTAACTACTAATCGCTTAGCGTGGTGCGATGCGCACATGTTCACTCGGACATCGATGTTACAGGAAGACGTTGGTCGAGTTAGATCGATGTGTGTGGAAGGAGACACACAGAAATGTAACAGGTTGGTTGGTCAACATTCTCAGACCTAAAAATTGGGTCACATTCCAATACATTTTGGCTTAGCGGGAGGTTATGGAGAATCAGGACCTTCTGGGAGAGAAGCCCAATGCTGTTATTGTGAAAGGTCAGCTCTTTTAAAAGTGGAGGCACAGTGGGAGTTGCAAAAAAAGAAAAGTGTAGCGATGGCAGACGGAAGTCTTCTGCTACAGCTCTTTATCTTAACTTCTTCACCAGTCGCACTCAAAGCCATGTCATCCTTTTTTCAATTATAGCTACTTTAGCGAAGTTATGTCGACTATATCTCAGTTCCTTTTATCTGTCACACCCAGATTAAATTATGAAACAATTCAGAATTAAAGATGAAAGTGATGTGACCGATGAGTGACCGAGTATATTATAAGACAGTATCGAAGAGAGACTCCTTCCCCGCAGTTATGTGTTACGGAAGAGATCGGACGCTGACGTGTGCGTGTGGACGTTCTCCTCACTTGCTGAACGCCTCCTTGGCGTTGATGAAGCGGTAGAAGGACGGTTCGCAGATGAGCCCCGCGGCGTGACACGCGTCCACGCAGGACTGGCCCGCCCGCGACGACAGCGCGCGCAGGGCGCTGAGCGGCGGCCATGATGCAGGCGGAGGGGTGGCGGTGGCGGCGGCGGCG
>OMKP01079486.1:0-12042 GCA_900302375.1 Bathygadus melanobranchus
CCACCGACAGCGCCTCCCTGCGGCGGGCCGTTGAGCAGCTGGTCCGGGTGGAGCTGCGGTCGGACGCCCTGAGAGGTACTGGGTGGATGAGGGGAAGGAGGAGTGTAAGACATGATGAACAAGGGGAAGTGGGATGATCTGAATGGGAGACTGAATGGGTTAATCGTAGGCGTTTTTGTTTTTTTTCAGAATCACTTGCGTACTCGATGAAAGGAGAGAGAGGAGTTCCAGGACCTAAAGGTATTTTAAACAAGAGGAATGAGGAAGAACAAGTATCCTTGAGGGAAAAAACCTTGTAAATGCAGCTGTTTTATTAACTTTGTGATTATTTCTGTGTCATCATAGGTGATCATGGGATGCAAGGAGCAAAAGGTTAGTGAGTCCACTGGTTTCCTGCTAAAATGTATTGATTATGCAATACTAGACCTCAACTGTTAACCTCAGAACCTATGATGATTGTGGTTTTGCAGGTGACGGTGGCTTTGCTGGCCTACCAGGTTAGTGTGAACATCATAGATTATTAACTGTTGTTGTTGTTGTTGTTGTTGTTGTTGTTATTATTATTATTATTGTTATTATTGTTGTTATTATTATTAATTAACCAAATCAATACCTAAGAGTTTACTAACCACATGGTCTTGGTTTGGCTTCGCTCTAGGTCCTCCTGGTCAGATGGGTCACCCTGGATTAGATGGACCACGTGGGCCCAAAGGAAGTCCTGGTAAAGCCCATAATATTACTTAATCTGTGTATATGGACCCTCACGGATTATTTGTATAGTAAAAGTACTCACTATCGTCCTCCTTTACCAACAATCAGACTCTAATGTACTGCTGTTGGAAGTAAAGGTTGTGTCAGGTCAAGTACATGCCGGGTGTTGTTAATCACTGGGTCCCTCTTTTCACCAGGTGAACCTGGCACTGAGGGGACCCCAGGCCAGAGGGGCCGAGAGGGGCCCACGGGCCCCAGAGGAGAAGTCGGTGCCCCTGGCTTTGGAGAAAAGGGAGACAAAGGCAGGACTTTGGAGAACCACTCCATCTTGTCACACATCATTCCTTCATCGTTCACTGCATGCATGTACATTTGTTTTGTGTGTGTGTGTGTGTGTGTGTGTTCAGCCTTTGGTCATTTCCTACCTTGGTTTCAACAGGAGTTCCAGGTCTTCCAGGAAGCCATGGTCCAGCTGGCATTGCTGGACTCGCTGGGCAAAAAGGTAAGCTTGAAGGTCATTGTGGTGTGAGAGCCTTGATGGACAATATCCGTCTGTGATGAAACCATGGTAACCATCTTTCCTGGCTTGACTAAAACATCCCAAGATCGTTTGTCAAAATGACTTTGTTGTGTAGATTCTGCCTAAGAGTGTTTTGCATGAATGCGCCTGCCACAAAGGTAAACAATAGGGGTAGCACTGTCTTATCACAGTCTTTGTGATAAGACATTTGATAAAGTGATTATATGGGGAGTCACAGT
Organism: Bathygadus melanobranchus; assembly: GCA_900302375.1. Lineage (NCBI taxonomy): Eukaryota > Metazoa > Chordata > Actinopteri > Gadiformes > Macrouridae > Bathygadus > Bathygadus melanobranchus. The sequence goes on from OMKP01079486.1 coordinate 1,471, forward strand.
TGTTATGTCCACAAACTCTGTACTGATGCGACATGCATTGATTCCAAAGGACGAAAGTGCTCTATTGCCATTGTTTACATTTGTGGCAGGCACACACATGCTAAATGCTCATCAGCAGAATCAGTACATGGACGTTAATGGATGTTTTAGTGAAGCCAGGAAAGGTTGGATGGTTACCATGGTTTCATCACAGACCGGTATTAACATAATTTGAATCAATTTCAAACTGGCAGTTTTTTTTTAATGTAATGATATTGCTATTACCTATCTCTGACATGTCTATGTCTTCTGTGATGCAGGTGAAATGGGCATGCAAGGCACTATGGGAGTCCCTGGTAAGCACCGTATTGGAAATATAACATTACATTGTTGTGTTGTGATACCGTTGGTTAGTCATTAAAGGACATACTTGTCATCAACAGGATCTCCTGGTCCACAAGGTTTCCGAGGAGAGACAGGGTTTCCCGGACCCAAAGGTATAAAACCAAATGCACACCTTTTGCATTTTTTGGAAGGTTTGAACCAAAGCAACATTGAAATTCAATATCGAAATAAGGCAATTCCAGTTAATTTCTGACACTGGAAGCTTAGAAGAAAAGTGTTAGTCCTGGGCGATGGGAACCTTCACAATAGCATATTGTTAGATGCCAGGTGGTACAGCTCTGTGAATGGTTTGGAGACCACTTAAGTACCATGTACCATGTCAGAACAATTGAGATAAGTAATTTGCTTGTAGTGTTCACGTCCATTACAAATAAAGAAGTGGCTCAATTCCTTCAATCTCCTTTCTCTTTTCACTTTGAATCCAGGTGACCGTGGTACAGCAGGACCACAGGGTATCAAGGGCGACCAAGGGGAGAAGGGACCTCGCGGGTCTGCAGGTGTGTGCTAGCTAGCAGGGCTTTGTCCTTCATTGTACAGAGTGACCCTGAAGTTCACACATTGAAATGACGGGGATTTTAAGTGCTATTTACTATAGGTTTGGAGTGTATGTCATTTATGAGATACTTTAAAAACAATTGTAAGCCAAAGCAACTTACATTGAATACAGACACGGGCCGCTAAGGAGCAGGTAGGTGTATTGCTCAAAATAATCCTACAGTAGGCTGTCAACATTGGGGATTGAACCCAGATCCTTTCAGTTGGGAGTTAAAGAACTACAACTATACCAGTTGTGGTTCAATTAAACTAAACTGAATTTTAACATAATGCATTTAGGCCTACAAAGTGATTTGTAAATTCCGTCTCCGTTACCCAAGGTGAACCTGGACAAACTGGACCACGAGGCCCTGCTGGAGATAAGGGTCCTAAGGGGCCAGTGGGTGAGGAGCTATTGTATTATATTGAATATATTTAACAGTACAAACATACATAACCTTGTTACTACTACCAATATGTATTATCAGGATGTGATCGAGCCAAACATTTACTAAGGTGTTATTGGCTGTTTCTTCCTCAGGTGAACATGGGTCTGATGGTGAAAAGGGTGCGAGAGGTAAATACTTCTCTTCACTTTTCTTATTAGTGCAATGGAGAAATGCTATAGAGACAAGACATGTGATATGTGTAAATGATGGTGTCTTCCTCTTTGAATTAAAATGTAAAATGACATGAATAACCGAATGAATCATCTGAATAATTTGAAGAAAAAAACATCAAAGTCCCTATACCTGACCCATAGGTGAGCAGGGTTCGGTTGGGTTGCCAGGTTTGAGAGGACCGCCTGGACTTGCTGGAGACACCGGCATCCCAGGTAACACAACCCTGCTGCAAAGCATTTAAACAGTGCATACTTCATTACTGCTTTAGTAGTTGAATGGTAATAATCTTATTATTTTGTAGGAGCTCCTGGACTTCAAGGACCACCAGGTATGTTCACTATTGTCCAGCGACATGAAAGCACAACAACATATCCAATTCAATCCACCATTTGTGGATGGAAACTGAAGATTTGACAATACTAATGCTAAACAGGATCTGGGCAGACAGACTAAACTCTGAATGTGGACTACGATGCTTTAAGCTAAATGTTTTTGAGATATGGTGCTTTCAAAACAGGTGATGTCATGTTTACTGCTGTTTTGGAAATAAAGCATGTACCACAATATTGCATTGCTTAAGATGTAAACATTACGTTCTAATAATTGGTGGTGGTGATATAAATTCAGAAAAATCTGAGACATGATATGAACTTAATGTGTTAACTTATTATCCCAAGATTTGAACTTTAAACTTTAAAGAAATGTTGTTACTTGATGCCACTTCTAACCCCAGGTATTGCTGGCATCCCAGGACAACCTGGCATTAAAGGTAATGAAAGGAAACAGCCTCTCACCAGTCAGCATGCAATCAACAGATCTTAACATGACTTCAGATGCTTTCATGGTAATCAGGAATGGTATTTTCTCTCAGGTGAAATGGGAGAACCTGGCAAAATCGTCAGTGCAGGTAATAAATAACCAGACGTTAACTGCTTCACTTTGTTCTGCATAGCCTTCATGGTGGGTAAAGTTCATCATGTAATTTGTAAAACCACTTCTGCCACGGATCTGGGCAGTTTGTATGTCATGCAAGTGTCTAAATTGATGAATTGTGAATGCATGCTGTAATGAATACATTCTCAAGATAAACGCGCATAAATGCGTCTTTAATAAGAGTTCCCGCTCATGTGTAAATGTCCCAGTGTTGTTGTTGTGAAAGGAGCCTGGTAGTAATGCTGATGTCTTTGCTGATGTGTTTCTAGTTGGATCCAATGCTGTGGGGATCCCTGGACCACCAGGACCTTCTGGACCCCCAGGAACCGCCGGGGCCCCCGGTCTGTCTGGCCCCATCGGACCCGCTGGTCTCCCTGGACAACCTGGTAAAGCCTTACTCTTAATAATGTTGAAAAAATAATAAATCACATATTAGGATTGACGTGTCATTGATGACACGTCAATTTGTTATGGTTTCATAATTAGGTCCTAAGGGAGAGCCGGGAGATCAAGGTGAGAGGGGAGCGAGGGGAGAGACAGGTAGACCTGGCGAGCCTGGGATCAGTGTCAAGACGTCAGAGACGGTCAGCTCCCCCCGATCTAGTAAGTACCAGCACCGGGGCCTCTGGATAACATTTATTAATCAATAAAAACAGGGAAGAACACATTCCCTTAAAAACACCACAACGTGAAATGAACATTTTCATTATATCATATCATATTCACTGTACCATATTCACACATATTCAACGGTGAATATGGTATACAAGACCCTGACTTGGGTTACACTGTTACATATGTTCATCTGGAATGTGTATGTATTCAATATGCATGGTCAATGCATGTTTCATCTTTTCCAAACAGGGCTATCCTCAGTCGCTGGTCCACCGGGATCCCCAGGGCCTCCTGGCCAGCCAGGTCAACGGGGCTATTCTGGTCAGTTGGTCAGCTTTGCCATGGAAGTATAGCTGCAATTCCTGAGAATTCTTGCTGTAGTATCTGGAGAAACTAAACAAATCACTTTAAATGTGATTTTTATATGTAACAATTTAAAATGGTACTGCAGTCCAAATTCACAACATTGGAGAGAGTTGTCACCACCTGGCCCCTCCTCCCCAGACTCGAAGCTCATGCATGTTGCCAGGTTGAGGACACTGAACGAAGACGGCATCCATCTTAAAATCCTTCTGGGCTCTAAGTTGTCTCCATCTTTCAAATGCAACTCCAAGATTTACCTGTGTTTTAGTGTGGCTGTGGTCATAGAGATTTTTAAAAAGGTTTTTGTAGGTCGGGTAGAATCTATTGCAATCTCAGTTGATCCAGTTTGTTTGCTTGCTTCCAAGGCTGCAGCACTCTGGTTGCCAATTAGTTTCATATTTGGCAAAACCGGGTCGTCAAAATGGACAGTGGTCAACTGTGAGAATAGCGAATCACACAAATAAAACACATTCCGACCCAGAAAGTACATTTCAAAGGAGAACATACTGGCTGTAGCATTGTTGTTGGAGAAGCCAGTATGATGACATATCATGGTCATTTTATGATTTAGTACAATATATAGCACCTTTAATGCTGCTCTAAATGTTTGTGTAAGGAAGTGTACGTTCATGGCTCTACTTACACTGGTACGAAGATACAGAGGGATGTGTCATTTTGATTGGTTTCCTATTTGTTTTATTCAATTAGGTGCTAAGGGAGAGCAGGGAGATCAAGGTGAGAGGGGACCGAGGGGAGAGACAGGTAGACCTGGCGTGCCTGGGACCAGTGCCAAAACATCAGAGACAGCCAGCTCCTCCAGATCTAGTAAGTACCAGCACCAGGGCCTCTGGATAACATACACTTTGTTAATCCCACATGGGAAAACAGGGAAGAACACATTATCTTAAAAACACCACAAGTGGAAGACATCTCAAAAAACATTCACCACTCACCGATATGACTGTGTTTGTTGCTTGCTATAATCCAAAATATTGCCTGCAAAACACCAGCTATTTTCCATGCCCCACTTTAACGAATGTGCAGTCAAACCCATCTTAAAGGTAATATTTTGAAGACTTGAGAAAAACTGTTTCACCACCCAGACCACTTTGGATTATAGCAAGCAACAAGCTAGGGGTGACCTTGAATCTTCGACGATTCGAATCTTCGATAGAAAGACGCTTGGTCGACGTCGTCTTTAATAGTCGAATAGTTAGGTCGTGAAAATTGTGCTAGTATAACAGCGGGACATTCCATTGGGAGGATGGTGGATGGGGGGCTAAATTGCTTGGCTTCTGGAAGGAAAAGCCTATAAGTTATACCATACCACATATCGTATCATACCACTTGCATTGGTGAAAAGTATTCTCTTGGATATCCTCCTCTCTTATCCTGCTCGGTAGTGCGCTGTTCTGCTAGAACTGAATGGTGCCGCATTTGTTCTACACACTGAAACGCATCATTTACATTGGATATTTTACATTTGTAATCAGTCAAACGCTTACACATTCACTTTATCGATGGGGGTTTAGTCATCTCCATCTCCACAGAGACCGGCCACTGTTTGAACTCATTCTTGTATTGATTACGGTACGGTATTATATTATACCGTACCATATTATGGTATATTAGGCAAATAGTAGCTGAACAAAAGCATGTGATATCTTCGATGAATGGAGAGATAATAGGCAGGACGTAGATGGAAAGGTACAACGCAGTCTACGTTCTGTTTCTAGAGTAACACTGTTACATATGTGTGACTGTATCGTGTTTGTATTCAATGTGCGCGGTCAATGCATGTTTCGTTTCATTTTGCTTATCTTTTCCAAACAGGGCTATCCTCAGTCGCCGGTCCACCGGGACCCCCAGGGCCTCCTGGCCAGCCAGGTCCACAGGGATATCCCGGTCAGTTGGTCGGCGTTGCTATGGAAGTATTGATGGGATTGCTGAGAGTTATTGCTGTAGTATCTGGAGAAACTAAACAAATCACTTAAAATGTGGTTTTTCTTATTTTAATGCGGCACTAAATCTTCATGTCTTGTCATGTTGCTGTAGTCACAATGGTACAAAGATACAGATGGAAACATGTCAATTGAACTTAAAAACCCCTCTAATTCCAGGTCAGGGCAAACAAGGTGCTCCCGGACCAGAAGGGCCTCCTGGGAAGCCAGGTATACCAGGTCAGCTTTGTGCCAGGACATTTCTATAACATATATACTGCAGCGTTTGGTAATAGCCCTGAGTATCGAAAGCCCTGAGACCCGGACTGGAAACATTCTTGGGATGATATAAACACAATAATGTGTCAATATTAAATGGTTTATTGGTTTAAAATGTGATTTGGTCCATCCGGTCTCTCCCAGGTATTGGGCAGCCTGGAGCCAGAGGTGAGAAGGGCGAACCAGGCAGCTTTGTTCCCACTTCAGGTACAGAGGACAGCTCAACCCATATCAACAACCTTACGTTTGTACTCAGAGAGGTGTGAGACGTATGACGTGTGTTCTGTCCATTGTGTTTCAGAAACCTTCTTCGCTGGACCACCAGGACCCCCTGGACCTCAAGGCCCTAAAGGATCCCTGGGTAAGGTAACAATCCCTGGGTAACAAAAGTGCTTTTAATACACATTTGTGGCATCATGCTTTTTGGTTTAGGTGCTTTTCAACATGTTGATGTTGTTTATATATGATATATTATATGGGTCTTTTTTTACATAGGTGAAAAAGGACCACAGGGTTACCAAGGTCAGACCATTCACAGAATAATATGTATTCTGTATATCATGTGAATGTTATCAGACGTTGAGAATGCATGGCTAACCTGAGGATGGTTCTTGCAGGGGAACCAGGTCAACCAGGTCTACCCGGCAGCCCAGCGAATGGTGGTGGTGTGTTTGTATTCTGGTGCTCTAAGGGAAACAGTTCATGTTTTTTTAAAAAGTGTGCAAGAATTGTGAAAGATTGTGCATAGTTGTATTGGCTCTTTTTTTCAACATACTCAGTCAATCGTTTCAGATGATGGATCGTTATTTGTTGATAGGGACATGTTACGCACTTTGAACCCTGAGCTTTCTTCCAGGGTTCCCAGGCATACCTGGTCTACCAGGACCAGAGGGTCGACCCGGACCTAAAGGTGGGCTAACTGTCATGTCATTCAGCAGCGCTAGCTACATCTACTGCACTAGTGCTTTTCTGGCAACTGTTTTTATGACCATGACCTGGCAATGGATTCCAGGGCTTCCATTAAGGTCATGCGTGACACCCTGATGATTTGTGGTTTTCATAATGTGTGTTGAAATACCGCAGGTGAGGTCGGATTTCCCGGGGCTCCAGGACTACCAGGTGTTTCCAGCGGTACGATCAACCCTTTTCAGCATTTGCTTCTAACGTCCATGTACTATACTGTATATATTTTACTTGATTTACATTTTCTAATATATCATGTAGGCCTATTCCAATCATCAATCTTGTACAACCACCTTTTTTTATATCAACTATTCACAAACAATTTCAATTGTCTATGGACTTAATATTTTGTATTCAAAGCCAACTCGTTATGCATTCCTTGTCATGTATTAACCCCTTGGCTCTTTTGTCTCAACTACAGGTGCTGTTGATGGCGACGGCATCCCGGGACCCCCCGGACCCCCAGGCCTACCTGGAAGAGATGGGTCAGGGTCTGAACCTGTGGACGTGGGCCAGTATGTTTCAGAGTACATGCAGCGTAAGTGTGAGGGGGGGACACTCCAGTACAATACACTGCAGTGGTCTCTTGGCAAGCTTGGAAAGCTTGAAAAAGGCTCCAGATTACACTAGAATGAATGAAAATACAACGGTCTGACGTGTGTGTGTGTGTGTGTGTGTGTGTGTCTGATTTGCAGGCGGCGACATTATGCATTATCTCCCGGCTGGCCCGGCTGGCCCTCCTGGCCCACCGGGGCCCCCTGGTGGTGAGTCTGTGAATGACATCGCCAGCAGGGTCATCTCCTACATTCAGAGTGAGTCCGTTTGGAGCGTGTCTATAACTGCAACGTTTTAATGGTGTGTTAACAAGATGGCTTCATTAAGGGGCCCATGGAAAGATTTTAAACAAAATCAAAGTGTTACTTCTGCTTCCCCTTTTTCTCTTAATATTAAAATTGTATTATACAATATAATTTATAAAATTGTATTAGTAGTAGTAGTAGTAGTAGTGGTAGTAGTAGTATTAATAAGATTATTATTAATACAATTATTATTATTATTGTTAGTATTATTATTAATGCTATTATTATTATTTGGGGCTTCAGGCCAGGGCTATGGCTCTGGGGCCGCCGCTGGCCCTCCAGGTCCACCTGGATCCATCTCAGTCAATGACATCATCAGCCTGCTACAACGTAAGTCTGGTTATATACACAGACACACACACACCGACCAAGATAAGAGACCTCTAACTTCTTCTCTAATGTCTGTCCAGAGGAGGAGGTGCGGCGGTATGTGTCTGGTCCCCCGGGTCCCCCAGGTCCGCCAGGGTCCCCGGGCAGCCCCGGAGAATCGGCTCACGGAGGCTATGGAGGCTATGGACACAACCCACAGGAGCTAGCTCAACAGGTCTTCCGCCTCATGAACGGTGAGCACAAACATAGACATATAAACAGATGAATATAAATACATGTCACATTGACTGCTTTGGCCCATTGCTTTGAGAGGCCAAGACTGTAAACACATAGGCCTACTAGACGGGGGAGCTGCGCTCCTTCTGGATAAAAGAGGCTATAACGTTTACATCTCTCAACCGATTTCAACAAGTTGTTTTTATATTTAAGGGTTTATAATCTATGTGGAGTAAGAAAAAATATACAGATATTTATATAATATATATATATCATCATTGTAGTGCTTTTTAGCCAGAAAAACCGCAGCTTGCCCATTTACTTGTATGTGCGTCTTGGCCTCTCCAATAAGGCGACAACGTTGACATATGACCAAAAGACAAAAGACCAATGCAGAGTCTATTTATATATACAGTATATATCTATGAGCACACACAAAGGTGTTAACCTTCTGTTACACTGAGAGGTCAGAGGTCATGAGAGTGATTGTCCACATGGCTTGTTTGGTGTGCAGAGAACGGGATGGCTGGTGTTCCCGGACCACCGGGACCCCCTGGGGCTCCAGGTATTCCTGGAGACTGGTCTCTGGTGCAGAGTAAGACCTCACACTCTTTATATTACCGTAACAATAACGTCTTTAGGACATTAGTTTAATAGACCATTTTGAACCCCTGGTACAGAAAAGGAGCAGAGCCATAATTAGTGTAATGAGTGACACCTGTGTTTGTGCTACGACGACACCTCAGTTAAAAAAGGGTCTACTGCGTCTTGTCATTTTTCCAAATGGTAGATGCTGGGTACCATGGTAGTGTAGGGCCACAGGGGCCTCCTGGAGTGCCCGGTGTCCCCGGCCCCCAGGGGCCCCCTGGAGCACCCGGTTCACCAGGATCATCGGGGCATGGGGGCTACGGTGGCACCATGTATAGACTTGAAGAAATCCAGGACTACCTCCAAAGTGAGTTTTAAAGATGTATCAATCTCTTTCTGGTATACACATATGATGTGTATAATGATGTTGTTAATAGTAAATAACTAATGAAACATTGGAAGAACCTTAAAAATGCCTATGAATGAATGAGTTTGTCTCAAATCGTGCCTGTTGATGGCCAATCGAAAACATTTGGCAGAGCCTCATTTACAATAACAATTTGCCCTGTGTGTCCTTGAATATAATTGGAGCCTGTGCGCGTGTCTCTGACCTCGTCCAGATGCTGGCTTCAGGGGCGCCCCGGGGCTGCCTGGCCCTCCTGGACCCGTGGGCCCCCCCGGTGTGTCCAGGGGACTGGTGTCTTACGCAGAACATACAGAGAACAACAGAGAGATTCTACAAGCACAGCTACAGGAGTACATGAAAGGTGGGTTTAAACACACACACACACACACACACACACGCACACACGCACACACACACGCACACAGTAATGTAATTGTCCTCTATATGTTGGTTCACTTGAGTTTGTTATGTTGCACTGCAGATGACTCTCTGAGGCGGGGGGCCATGTATGGACCCCCTGGCCCTCCAGGGCCCCCCGGACCCCAGGGGCACAAGGGAGATCGGGGTGAGCCTGCTCTCGACTCCTCTTATGACCACAGGACCAGCCAGGGCAGGGCACTGGTGGAGAGCAGAGACTACTCCAATATAGCTGCCAGAGTGACTGACTACATCAAAGGTAAGGGGCACACGTTCATTGTGATTCCATATATTTTAGTTACAGCATCACAAGCTTTCAACTGCTGTTTGAACTGTTCTGTGTGCTATTGAGAGCAGCTTTCAGTACTTTTACTTTACTCTACATGACCCTACTCTATTATATTCTTCTCTACTCTATTCTACATGTACATATTCGACTCTGTTCTTACTATATTCTACTCCATTCTATTCCAATCCATTCTATTCTACTTGACTCTATTCTTACTACAGTATATTCTACTCTACGCCATTCTCTTCTTCTTGACTCTACTCTTACTATATTCTACTCTATTGTAGTCTACACTATTCTACTTGACTCTACTCTTAATATTCTACTCTAATCCATTGTATTGTACTCTACTCTAATATATTCTATTATACTCTGCTATATTCTAATATAGTCTACTCTATTCTACTATATCCAGTCATATACATCATTTCTATCATCATTCTAACTCGTAAATTAATGCTGTACACCCAGCCCATGGTCTTCTGCGGGACATTGTGAGGGACATCCAGGGGCCTCCAGGACCACCGCGGCCCCAAGGCCCCGCAGGCCCCACTGGATACGACCACTGGGGTGGTTCCAATACAAACGCAACTGATTTGGTGGAATACATCAAAGGTGAGTGATATAAGACCGGACATGTTTTTCTGCTGAGATATATTGCACTGGTTGACACACGTGAGAAACTTCTGGATTCTGGACTCTGGACTGCATATTTAATGAAATCATTTATGACATTATTTATTATGCAGTGGTCAATAATGAACCAAACTGTACGCCAGCTCTATGTGTGTTGCGTCGGTATACAATTTAAGGATTACAAATTGGCAAGAGT
>OMKP01079501.1:0-15295 GCA_900302375.1 Bathygadus melanobranchus
ACATCTGGTCACCCCGCCCACCCGGTCGTTTAACAAAGCACAGACAAGGAAGAAGAGGAGAAACAGAAATGTCTCCAGATGATGATGATGATTATGATGATGATGATGATGATGATGATGATGATGATGGTGTAATAAAATACATTCCTATTGGCTGCCTCTCTCTCTTTGTCTCTCTGTCTCTCTCTCTCTGTCTCTGTCTCTCTGTCTCTGTCTCTGTCTCTGTCTCTGTCTCTCTGTCTCTGTCTCTGTCTCTGTCTCTGTCTCTGTCTCTGTCTCTCTCTCTCTCTCTCTCTGTCTCTGTCTCTCTGTCTCTCTGTCTCTGTCTCTGTCTCTGTCTCTGTCTCTCTCACTCTACATTCTCAATGTCTACTGTTTTATTGGCATGACAAACATATTTTTTTATTGCCAAAGGGTATTAAAACAGAATAACAACAGTTTGGACTGTTCGTAAAACTCTCTCTCTCCCACCCTCTCTCTCTCGCATACGTCATATTTCTGCACACACACACACACACACACACGACATACACACACACACAATACTCTTATGTGCCAATGCTGGCTGACTGTAAGGCTGGCCAACATAGCTATGCGTGGCCTGTCATTCGACGCGGATCGCCGTACGCCATTGGACGTTGTAGGTTTTGCGAGGCGGAGCATTGGCCTATGGCCCAATGAATGGGCGTGTACATAGTCTACTGTTGCATTAACGTCCTGGACATTCAACCACAGCCCATTGACGATCTGCATAGGTATCTGCATAGCGATCTGTCAGGTGACAGGTGTCACTCATAACACTAATTATGGGTCTTCTCCTTTAACGTACCAGGGCGCGGCTAGTAGACTAATCCAGTAGAGTAGAGTGACCAGACTCTGAGTATAGTGCAGATGTCGGTGTCAGACTACTGTGGTTTCCTGCCGTTCTTCCGGTGATTATGCACGACTCTTGAGTCATGTTCCTAAAGTGTGGTATCGCGTAGCTACATTGAAACGCATGACGTGGAGAAAACATGGAGCCAGCTGAGCACCCGACCCAAGAGGACGCTCGGCGTTGATTCTGAGGTTGCGATGCGATGCGATGTAGTCCGATTTAACGTCCGAATGAACGCCCAATTATTCATTTCGGTCCCTGTAGCAGTAGGTCCTGCCACACGCCACCTAAATGGCTTTTCAGGGCTCTTCCGACGACCCGGACACAGGTAGATGTTATACAAACCAGTTTGTTGAAGGCAAGATGTTACAGCCAGAGCAGGTGGTAAATGCTGATATGTCAGAGCTCTCTCCCTGAGTGTGTGTGGTGACGGCTGGTTTGACCTGCGTGCCTTGATTACCAAATGCACCACACAGGTGTGCAGCCTCACACAGCCCCAGACTCTAATCAGCCTGACTCGGGCCATGTGAGGCTGCTGAAACCAGCCACCAACCACACACACTCCACAGTCCCAATCCACAGCTGTGAATGTTTATATATCAGTCAAACTGCAGAGGGTTTGGACTGAAATGTACCAGAGAGGAGGGTGTGTGTGTGTGTGTGTGTGTGTGTGTGTGTGTATAAGAAGACACTGTGCAAGAGTCAGAGGCCAAAGACCCTCAACAGCTGGCTGTTGCCTTATTTGTCCCTCCCATCACACACACACACACACACACACGCCAGGCTATTCATTGCTGAGGCCATGATGGATGAGCAAGAGGGTTTGTTTACATCACACACACACACACACACACACACACAAACTCTCTAATAACCGAGTTAAAAAGCAATGAGTTATGATTCAGCATAGGGTTAGGGTTAGGGTTAGTGAATTCAGTGAATTCACAAATACACTGAATTAACAGATGAATATATTCCATTATCCTCCATTATGCATTATTATAAGGATTTAATTGCATGACGTTTGTGGAGGAGGGGGCTACTCCATTAAGATATATTTTCTATTTTACATAGAGGCTTACAGTCCATCTGCCGAGATTTGACACTCAATATACTGTATATAGGCCTACTGATGAACTAAGTTCAATTAAGGAGCCCTCACCATGCCTCTAATGCTACGACGCTGCAGCAAGTGACAGGTCTGGGCATGTCCCAAAAGCAACAATTAAAACGTCATTGAACGTCATCGTCAGTTTTCAAACTATCTAAAAAAAAACCGTAAAAGTTGTGAACGCAGAGACGTCAGAGAAGATACACGTGAATATATATATATATATATATATATTGTGTAAATGTGTATTACCTACCTGACGTGTCCCACAAACTGAGCTCAATCCGTTGCGCGTCTATTTCAAAACTGGCTGTGTAGTTCTCGAACACGGTGGGAACATAGCTCTGTACAAACATAACACAACACATAAACAAATAACAATAAATACATGCATGGCTGCATACTGTCATAACTGTACGCTGCGATATAACAGGTAGGTCGTTATTGTATGGCCACCGAATTTAACTACTTATTGTAATAACATAGCAAGAGGAACATAATAATAAAAATAATAAGAAGAAGAAGAAGAAGAAGAAGAAGATTCACCTCTGGAAAGCAGTCTTTGGCGAACACGTGAAGAAGCGCGGTCTTCCCACACTGGCTGTCACCCACGACCACTATCTTACATTTAATGCTCTGCGTCGCATCCATCGCGGACTTCAGCGCTAGTTTCTGGCACGCACGTCGCTCCTTCATCGATACAAGTTGTCGTGAGCAAATGCAATTCACGAAAGTTAAATGAGTGCGGAATGGAAATAGGTGGTGGTGGATGTGCGTTATTAGTTTGCTTAGTTTCCCGGATCTCGACGCGTCGACGGCGAGTCCTTGTTGCGCGTCCAACTTTAAGTCCTCTTGGTTGAGTGTGCCGTTTAAAGCCCATTGGAAGTGTTTTATATGAGCGCAGTAACCAAGTGTCCTCCTCCCTTAAATCCCTCCCATGTTTCTTTCTCTCCACATGCTCACACACACATAAGCCTAAACACAACAGTTGGTGAGTGCGTGTGCGTGTGCGTGTGTGTGTGTGTTGGTGTGTCTTGGCAGTTATGGCGCCCCCGTTTGGTCGACTACTGCGAAGAGTGTTTTTGTTGTGACAATTGGATTTGTTCGGTCCCGGTTAGCTCTGAATGGGACCTTAAAAGCTTAAAACTGAATTCGATTTGTTAATAACTAAGATATTTAGGTGTTGTTATGGATCAGCAGATTTTAGACGTGTGTCTAAATCTGTCACTTAGTGAATGTAGTTTAAAAACGAATTGCAAATGCACTACCTTTATTAGTCTGGGATCAATAAAGTGTATTATATATGTGTGTTATATATGCACATGCAACAGTAGCCTACACTATGTGCAACAGCCTCTAAATTATCATTTAATTAACTTTGGGAAATTCAATTACACATTCAATTCTTACAGATCAAATTCTAAACGTTACATTTCAGCTGATACAAAGGACTAGACCAAACTCCTACCATTACTGGAGATTTCCCCTGTGGCAGAGGAAACTGGGGTCCCTGCATCTAATTATGTTTCTGTGCATTGGAGTGTATAATGCAGCAGTCGTGTTTGCTTCACTAGCCATCACCCCACCTTAATAAGCACCCAAAGTCATCTATGTTGAAGTGTGTGGAAATCAGCAATCAGCAATGTTATCGAATACATTTGTTAGCTAAGATACCAATACGCCAATACGATACCAGTTAGCCAATACGTTTTGTTAGCTCACAAGCTGTTTCCTAACGAAAACAAAAAAACAAAGTATATGGTAGACCTATAATAACTAAACTACTTTATTTCTGCTCAAATAAAATGTTCCTATTCGCATGCATGTTGGAGTACAAATCTCTTCTGTGTTTTGCTGCATCCCCATTGGGTGGGGAAACCTTCTAGAATCTTTGGGGGAGCCATGACTATTCAACGCATTCACAGCTCTGCATTCCATTCCCCAGCCAGGTAGCATTTAGAATGCATTTAGAATGATTTGTCATGGTTTCCCCAAAGATCCTAATATTTCCCCACCCACCTCGCCTAGTCTATGGCCATAGACTAGATCTATGGCCATAGACTAGGTCTATGGGGACTAGATGAACTACCCTGTCACTCACATCTATGCCCTGCCCACCCAGTTATGTCCTAATGTGTTTTGTTTTCATATACAGGGTGGATGGAAGAAGCCATCAGATTGTGCTGGTTTGGTACTGGTAGCACACAGTCTGAGTGTCAGATGGACTGTGTACCCTGTGGGTGGTCCTGTGTGTGTGTGTGTGTGTGTGTGTGTGTGTGTGTGTGTGTCTCAGGCCGGAGCAGAGCCCACAGTCTGTTGCGTGGGAGCACCACCCCTCAGGCCTAGCCACTGGCATTGTGTGTGTGTGTGTGTCCAATAACTATCTTCCCATCATTTCCCTCAGGATATTTTCCTGTAGATGCTAGAAAGGACTCTAATCAAATTTACATTTGCTGTTTTCATTGAAATAATCAGGGTGGCTTATTGTTAATGTTTTTACTGCTAATGTGATAACAAGTAATCATTTTCTCTTCTGATTAACTGCTTTGTTCACTTCATCAGCATATTTGTGTTGATGGTCACAAAGCCACCATCTTCAACAGAACTTTGATCAAATAAATCTTTCAATTTGAAAAGCAGTTAAAACGACACCAGCCAATCGACTACCAGCCAATCAAACGTTAATATTAATATTAAAAAGGTTTTTCGAACAATTCTCACTATTTCGGTTAGTCAGCAGCCTCACTAATCCAATCCAATCCACTATCCGTAAATATGAACAATGAATATGAACTATTAGGTCTAGGTTGAAACACATGCTCTGGGGAGTATTTTAACATGACAAAACTGTCCACCTTCCTGGCAACATCGCAATCAAATCAAGACAAACATGAAAATAATTACCTTATCGGTCCTCAGACATAACATATTAAAAGACCATTAACCTAGAAGTAACAAATACCTCTGATTATTATTAATAACGGCAAACTGATTTTAGTTCATATTTAATATACCCTATCTGTCAGAGTGCGTCTGTCATGAACAAAAACTAAATGTTTCCTGTGTCTTGTTCTTGTTTCCACCAGAATGATTTAGCAATTGGGTCAACAAACATCTAACTGCGTTGTCGTAGCATAGCTTGATAATAAACGTACCCAACCTATTACTGTGTATCGTGCCTCTACTGTGTATCTACTGTGTCTCTACTGTGTCTAATGTGTCTCTACTGTGTCTAATGTGTCTCTACTGTGTCTAATGTGTATCTACTGTGTCTAATGTGTCTCTACTGTGTCTCTACTGTGCCTAATGTGTATCTACTGTGTCTCTACTGTGTCTAATGTGTATCTACTGTGTCTACCGTGTATCAATACTGTGTCTCTACTGTGTCTCTATTGTGTCTACTGTGTATCAATACTGTGTCTACTGTGTCTCTACTGTGTCTCTACTCTACAGGCTCTGTGCTATTCAAAACAGGTGTGTGTGTGTGTGTATGCCTCAGGTTAAAAAGCCAGTGGTCAGGTTGTCCTGGAGGCAGAGTGGGGGTGGGGGGTTGACGGACTTGTCTAGGTCAGTGGGTCCAAGCTCCAGAACCCACCCCCTATCCCACCCCTCACAACACACACAACACCCTCACCCCCCACAGCCCTCCCTGTCAGTTGGCATCCAGTCAGCGGAGGCACTGACATTTAGCACCAGAGGGCAAACACAGCGCTACGCAAAAGGCACATTTCCTCTATGATCTATGCACTCATACATCTATACATCAACATCTACCTGTAGGCATCCCAGAGCAAGGTGCCCCTTAATGCCCAATTTATACTTGGTGAGTTTGCATACTTCTGCAAGCTAAATGCCCCTAAATCCTACACACGGCACCTTTAACAACAAATGCCGAACTCTGACGACTTTCATTCAGGCTTTTCACTTACGTCCTTTGATTGTGCCATATCCACTCTGGGTTGTGGGGTTTTTCCCTGGCCTGTATGAGGTTTTCGGACCTTTCAGGGCATCGTCAAATCTCATTTGAATCTAATTTTCATTGATTAAACACTTTGAGACTTTTGTGATGAAGACAAGACGTACTATAATCTTGATCTGATCTGACCAGAAGAGTGTGCCTCAAATGTCACGCCTGAGAAGGGAAATAAAATGTTTTGGAAGTGAATATCATGTACAACGTTAAATTAATTATGTAATTATGATTCATATAATTATGTTTCTAAACAGCAATGAAATGCAATTAAAAAATCAACTGTCCACAATCTGACCCATTGAACTCAATGTAATTCCAGTGACCCATACTTCATGTAAATGTAAATTAGGTCAATGCTAGGACAGTATCTACCGTCACAGTCACACCAAAGACACAGGGTTTCTCTAATTGCAATGCTCTTTTTAATTGTTAACGTCATAACATTGTTACGAGGTGTGCAGGGAGAACGGCAGGTATGCAAAGAACAAGACCCAAATGCAGACTGGGGCAGGAAACTCAAAAACTGTGTTAGGTCACTCAAAAGATGTATCTTTAACATACTTTAACACTTACAGGCATGGGAAGACAAAGAGGATTGAAACGCAACACGAAAACACCTTACACATAACATAGACAACGAAGCGACAAGGGAAGCGTGGTGATATATATGGGGATGCTGATTAGGGTGCAGGTGGGGAGACTAACAAGAAGCACAGGTGAGGGGAACGAAGCGATCCTTTCACAGTCCGAGGGCATCTGGTGGCCAGGTGGGGAATGACAACTAAAGACACAAGCAGGAGAACACAGACACACAGGGACAGGGGCGTGGTCCTGACAAATACATGAATTCACTTATTCTTGGATGACTGAAAAATGGTCGCAGAAGATAATATTGTCTAAACAGATTATACGAGAAAGAAAAATCTCATGCTCCTAATGATACATATATGAATTCACTGAAAGTCACCTTGGATGAAAGTAACACCCACAATTCATTTAGCGCATAAAGTAAGTTTGCTGAAATCCCAACCGATAGGCAGAAACTGGGGAGCACAGCTGAACAGAATGAAGCCAACACAGGTGACGCACATTTGAGTGTCAGGGACAAGCAGCCTTGTCAATATTAAATAGTACAGGTTCTTTTCACAGTAGGAAAAACACAGATATAGCAGGTATAGGTATAAATCGAGGAATGTGTTTATGGATATCCTTCGATTTCCTCGACAACCGCTCATCTGATCGGCTTCACACTTGGTGGGTGTATTGCTGAGGACCCAAGGAAGTGCAGTGTTGAGTGTGAAGTTGATTGGGTGAGTGGTTCTCCAGAAAGCTGCAAGCACCAATAGAGGCCACCACCCACGTTTCCAACGGGCACATAACTAGTAACATCAATTATGGGTTTGTTTGATTCAGGTAGGCAGTGCATATATCGTGTCGATATAGTCGCCGATGCCACCAAGAGTGGGACTCCACCAGCTCACCTTCCCCCTCCTCCAGCCACCATCGTCATCTTCATCATGATATGGAAGACAGGAAGGAATGAAGACGCTAACTTCTGTAGGACACACCACGAGATATGTACATGCATGTATGTAGAGATGTAGGCCTGTGTGTGTTTGTGCATGTCAGTATGCTTTTGTGTGTCAGTGTGCATGTGTGTGTGTCAGTGTGTGTGTGTCAGCATGTGTGTGTCAGAGTGTGTGTGTGTGTGTCAGCATGTGTGTGTGTCAGCATGTGTATGTGTGCATGTCAGCGTGTGTGTGTGCCAGCGTGTTTGTGTGTCAGTGTGTGTGTGTCAGTGTGTGTCAGCATGTGTGTGTGTCAGCGTGTGTGTGTGTGTGCCAGCGTGTTTGTGTGTCAGTGTGTGTTTGTGTGTGTGTGTGTCAGCGTGTGTGTGTGTCAGCGTGTATGTGTGTGTGTCAGTGTGTGTTCTGTGTCGTGTGTTATTCAATCAGACAGATGAATCACGTGCAGGGCTGAGCTGATTCTTGGAGATGGTGAGTACATGAAGGTTAATGATGCGTGAAATCACGACTTCATTAGCATCTCCTCAGACCAACACACGATTGGCCAATAACAACTGTCCAGAACGAAACGACCGCGACAACAAAGGAGGCAGTTGAATCTGATTATCATTTCAGTCAATTCCACCAACAACAAAAGATTAAATCTGTTATCTTTCTGTGTTGTGAAGTCATTGCTTGATTTAAAACCGTCGTGTGAAAGAGTGTGTCCAACAATCAATCTGTGTAGTGCCTACACTATTTTCTGCAGCAACCGAAAGTGAAGTCTATTATCTTTCTGCGTTTATCCAAGTCATTTATTTATTTAAAACCGTGACAAAAGAGCGTATTCGAGGATTTAATTGCATATTTTTTCTTTCTATTTTTTCCCTCTTCCGAGCGCACATGCGCGGGTTTCCGCTAAAACTGCGAGGAAACGTTTTGGCGGCCGTGTGCGCGGATGTGGGATTTAACGAGATCTTGAACACCACGTGTTGGACCCACCACGCTGTGTGTGTGTGTGTGTGTGTGTGTGTGTGTGTGTGTCGGCTGTGATGTGTGCAGCGGGCCTACAGCAGAAGGGGCAGCCAGTGAGACAAACAGCCTTTGGTGTCATCTCAGTGATGTCGCGGCGTACGAGACGAGACCCCCTACGTGGTACGGCTGAACGCTTCCCCGTAGCGGCTTTGTGTTTCTACCGCCGCTAACGTCGAGCATAAATCGTCGCATTCACGGTCAGGTCATAAATGACGCGGCGGGTTGAGCGCTTGAAACGCCCGTCGAAGTCACGCGACGCCTTGCAGTATGAGCGACGCTTTGAACGTCATTGGCACTGACACTGACAGGATGAAATGTCATTTTGTTGAAGATACGCAGTAGGCAGGGTCCTAAAGGAACACCTGCCACCAGCCAGTGCCGGTGGATTTGACCATTTGGAAGATGAAAAAAACTCATTTGGAAAATGAGTTTACAAAACATTTACATTTAGGGCATTTGGCAGATGCTTTTATCAAAAGCGACTTACAAAAAGTACATTTGTCAAAAGAGGGAAACAACAATATATCTCTGATGGTACAGTATAATTAGAATAGTTTCAAGCTGATTCCAGATCAATAGAACAAGTTACAAGCTTATAATTGCTAGGTTGACTCCTTACTGTAAAACAGCAGGTAGCCAGGATAAGATGCTAAGTACTATTTCAAGTGCCAGGACATACCAGCATACAGGATCCTACAAAGTGCCAGGACATACAAACATGGAAATGTTAGGGATCCATAAATAAATATTATACTATGCAAAATATTACGTAATAACAATATTAAAACAATGGCTTGGCCGGTAGATTTTTCTGCATAAAAAGACAACATTGTAAAACGTTATTTTGGACCGTGCTAGTAGGCCTGCATATCATTTTAAATGTGTTTTCAGAGGCTCAGCCGGTGGAAACGACACAACTGAGAGGGTATGTCCATAGTAACGTATATACACAATCAGCAAGACCCCAAACAAACACAGCGACGGATGGAAACGCAGGGCAGCCGTCACCAGGGGCTATAAGTGCCGTCTGTACCTCACAGTCAGATGAAGGCAGGGGGCAGAGCGTCGCTCAAAATAGGCAGGGATCCCCTCGCGTTTAATTGACAGCCCTGCTTCCGCCTCACCCCCACCCCTTCCTCAAAACCACAGCCCATCCGCATCCTCTCTCGCACACACACGCACACACACGCGCACACACATGCTGCAGCTGACGATCGCTGGTAGCGTATTGTTGCACACAACGTTTCACGTTTTGACCAAGAGACGGAGGCATGGCTGCATTTGCATCTGCTTTCTTGAAAATAAAAGAATAAAAGAATCAAAGAAATAGAATCAAAGAGTCATAAAGAGGAATTGAGGAACAAGGTGAATCAAGCGCTACAATAAACTATGTATTTGTATACATTTGTATATGGATTTTTGTAGTCAAAAAGCTTCCCTTCTTATATTCTGAAACTCTTTGGGGCCAATGTAGAATGCATGAATTTGTGATTCAGGGTATAAACTATATACTGTAGATGTATTTAACAATGGGACAGCGAATACTAACAATAACACACCTTTCCCTGTTCTACAACCTTGAGGCTGCGCATACAGGAAGTGTGGAACAAGGGCTTTAAAGGGAAACCGCCAAACTTGGTTATTTATTATTATTATAAAAGAGTACTGTTTCATACGCGCATTGTGAAAAAAATCACAGTCTGCAACATTAACTTAGCATCCACTTCTTCCACTGGAAAAATTGTGGAAAAGTTTGACCATTGACGTCATTGGCAGAACAGTTCTATGCGATAAATAACTCAGCTAATGCGCTGACAGTGCTATCTATAATCACAATGGTAAATGAACAAAGCTAACCCTAAGCTAACTCTAACCCTCTCTGGGATTAGTAATATTTTTACAGTGCAGATACTGTAAACATTACGTTTGCAGTTTCATACCTTATCGTATTTTAAGAGCGGAAAGCGGAAACCATGTTGAGAAACGCAGGGCAGCGTGCGCCGAGAATCGCGCCAAAAAAGTTAGCGATAGCACTCTTTGCCGCTGGCCCGAAAAGAAACCAGTCGTGATGCGGGAGTCTCGCCATGGTTCTCATGCCATTCTCCCATACGGTTTCTTCTCTGTTTATAACTGCCATGTAACAAAACAATAATGCTTCACAGATGTAGACGTGCTGCCCGTGAGCTAGCTGTACAGAAGAACTCGCTATGTCGGGAATGTCTTTGATCAGCGCTTTACGACGAGGACGTCTGCTTTGATCCGTTTCCAGGGGGGCGGGTCAAAAAGACTTTCCGAGTTCAGCTAAATCAAATCAACGTGCTTTCCCCCCACTCCACCCCCCTGTGCCGCCACGAAGCACAGAGCAAACGTACGTTGTTTGTTTTCGTCCCGAAGCTTGGTAATGACAAAGCGTGGCTTCGTCGAGGAGTAAATGAATAGTTGTACGGCTTTGTTTTTCTAATTATGTTATTATGTTAAAGTCTGTCCACCTTGAACCCATCGGATGATCGCTGTTATAATGCACGTTCCCTACGTTCCTTCCCGGTTATCGCACATTTTCCTTATTTTGTGGGTGATGATGTAATGACTGAATATAATATATAATATAATAACTCCAAACATACATTGCCGAACGGCATTTCTAATTTACACAGCCGTCAGTTAGGGTTAGGGTTAGGCTAACCCTTTTTTTGCACACCAAAATACATTTTGATGCAATATGACAACAGAGAATAGACCTCTGAGGGGAAACACACAAACAGTGAAGAAGTGATGGTGCCTTGTCACCTCTACGTTTGGCCCTGTCCAGACACAAGCATGTTTCACACACACACACACACACACACACACACACACCACAGAAGCCCTGCTTCCTCTTGGCACATGTGGCACCCGTGTGTGTCTGTGTGTGTGTGAGTGTGTGTGTGTGTGTGTGTGTGTGTGTGTGTAGGTATACATTGGTGTCTATAAAACCACAGAAGCCCCCTAGCATCCTCTCGTGGCATGTGTGTGTGCATGCTATAAGTGTATGTGTGTGTGCGCGTGTGCTTGCGTGTGTGTGTATGTGCCTGCAGATTCACGGTTAACAAGGTAACATTCTTTCCTTGTCATACTGTAACTGAAGGCCAGATGCTAAACGTTATGCTAGCTCGCCCCATTCCCCTGTAGCGCTGGACACAGCTTATTAGGGAAGAAGGGGGGAGGCGTTGTCGTTGGTTGCAGATGAGATGTTTATGTTGTTGTTGTTATTGTTGTTGATGTAATCACAGAGAAATAACGTTCCACCGAAAGACATCAGGAGATGATGAATTTGTAATTGCTGATGAATTTGTGATCGGTCAATTTGTAAATTGTCGATTTGTAAAGTTGCCAGCAGTGGCTCAGTAGGTACAGCGGTTGTCTGGCAACCGTAAAGTTGCTGGTTCGGCCCCCGGCTCCATCTAGTTAAGTGTGGAGGAGTCCCTGAGCAAGACACCTAACCCTAACCGCTCCCTTGCATGGCTGCTATATATATAACTGCTATATATAAATGCAGTCCATGAATTGTCCACATGGTTGAAATTCGTGCGTCATGAACTAAATGATTTTGTGTCAAACGTTTGACTCCCAGCCAAAAGTCTCTGGATTAGAACCCCAATGTCCATCCCAGTGTCCCAATGTAGACATCTGTAAAAAAAATAAAAAATAAAATAGTACATAGTGATAAATGGGAAAAGAAGAGAATTCATACAGCTAGCTTTAGCGACAGTCTTCCACGGTATCCTTGATTCCCTCACAACGAAGCAACAGTATAATAGTTATACACATTTAATCACATTTGTTTACAATAGCATTGTTACAAAAAGGTTTTGACCAAAGTTTGTAAAAGTTTTCACTTCTATAATTGTATTTTACATTATCGTACCGCCATGTTAAAACAGAGCACTATATCACCACAGCGGCTTTGTAAACATCATGAACGTCAATATTAGCGATGCGATATGCGCCATTACTCGTACGATGACACGTCATATTGAAACGTGTTTCCTCGGTTGACGTCCGCGCTTCACGACATCTCTTAATACGACTTATTAGGCGCCATTCATCATCCTCCGCTGCTAACTGACACTAGCGCTGCCGCTAACGTTAGCGCTACCATTGTGTCTTGGGCCGTCAACCCTCTGATTTTACCCAGAACACACTGCTGCGGAGGCCTCGCCACCGGACGCCAATCTCACGCCACATTGAGAGGGAGTGTGACGCGCAAATCTCCCCCTGCTGTGAAAGAGAGAGAGAGAGAGAGAGAGAGAGAGAAATCATAATGGAGCAATTCATCAACAGCATGTAGGCAAATGTTTGCAGTACATGACACAGACACATACACACACACACACAGTAAAGTGAGAGTCCATGAGCGTCTATCTGTCTTGTGGATGGGGGGTGTTTGGTTGAGGGGTTACTCCAGTTGATGGATTGCTCTCCACAAGCAATAAACACCTACAATAAACGTGTGTGTGTGTGTGTGTGTCTTTTGACATCCACAGCCCATTGTCTGTGACCTGATACAGCTTGAATAACTGCAATGTGTGCGCACACACACACACACACAAACAGGCACACGAGTGCACATACGTAGTAATGCGCACACACCCACTCACACATACGCATGCACACACACAGACACACACACCACCTCATTCACCCTATCCTCACCAGTTTTGGAGTGTGTGCTCCACTTGGGCCTCCCCCACCCCCCAGAATGGTGACACTCCATCCTAGCCAATTAACCACTACAACCACCATCTCCATACAGGTCAATTAACACTGCAATCAAATTGATCCATCCTTGACAGAGAGAGAGAGAGAGACAGAGAGAGAGAGAGAGAGAGAGACAGAGAGAGAGAGAGAGAGAGAGAGAGAGGGTGCGTTCGAGAGCGACCAGCGAGTGACGATCGTCGCGATGCACGTCTGCAGCACTGTAGTGCTTCGAGATGCTCCAATGTCCTTCTGCTGCTACCCGGTTCCCATGGTAACGGGTGGACAAAAGAAAGGCGCTATTTAGCAAGGATCCCGATGCATTGAAATGTCAAACATACAGTCAAAGCAGTCAAAAGCAATCGAAGGCTAGGCGGGGCGAGGCCGTGTATGTGTGGCCTCGGGTAAACACCCGCAATCCATGTCTATTGTCCTCTAAAATCAATCTAAAGTCATTTTACAGCTTTTAGTAGGCTAACCGAAGCGCAACACTGCCCCCCAGCGATGCTGGTGAGAAATGCGTGTCAGGAAACCGAGGTGACGCTCTATATGCAAGGCACAAACGCGTTGCTGAATAGAGACGCCTATAAAAAATAATCACATTAGTTTATAGTCATGTTTATCAGAGTTTATGGGTCATTAAAAATCCAAACAGTTGGCACAAAGGATAGATGTCGGCTACGACTCACCGAAACAGCGCAAATGTCTATGCAAATGTAATCTACATTTACTATAATAATTGTCCTCATTTGTCAATCAGACTGGTTTCCCTAAACGCTGCGAATGTTTTATTGACATTTAGCATAAACCTTTTAAAAGACAGCTTGTTCTGATTCACTTGCTTAGACTAGATGAAAGGGAAATTGACGATGTAATGTAGTTTCACGTCTGATATCCCCGCAGACAGATTAATGTCTAGTTTTATTTAGGCTCGTCGTATCTATCAGCCATTGCCATTTAGCCCAATCATCCCCATCACAAGAGTCATGTTTGTGTTGTAACAGAAACAGCAGGTGACCTCAGCCATATCTATATTAAACAGTCCTATGCATTTATATGGGGGAGAAGTGGCCCCTCATATACGCTGCGTTGTGATTCCATGCTGCAGTGTTTCTTCTAATCCACTAGGTGGAACCAAAGTATACCATTCAGCAAGGAGAGCTGTTAAATGGCAATACACGCGTTGTTACTACACTTTTCACAGAACATCAGGTTGCAAAGGATAGAATTTTTATAAATTGTCATTAGCATTCCAAACGCTGACAAATGTGCTGACACCAGCTTTGACTGTAGCATGGCTTACCACCAAGCTTAGCATCGCAGAACACGTGTAATAAATGACACACGCCCAGGGATGTAAACGTTTATCGGTTTTAGAACAAGACATGAATAAAACATCTCGACGACGACAGACATTCATAAGACGTTACAATTCCAGCGAAACGAAATACAAAAAAAAAAAAATCAATCAAGTATGAAGTTGTGATAGTCGCTACATTTCTGTCATTTTTTTTTATGTTTGCATTTTACTGTTTTTGATCCTTTCACAGGCAAAGCCTGTCAAACGATAACTCGATCAGAAACAGGCAACTGAATCGTGCACTAGAACTCCGTATGGTAAAAACTCAATCATATCAAACAATATCCCTTTCATTATTTCAGTGCAAATGTAACCTTCACTGTAAAAAAAAAAAAAGACTTTAAATTATTCAGGCGATTCCATCTATTATTCAGTGTACATCTACGTTGGACGAGTGGCAACGCTGTTTTGAATCTTTCTTTTTGAGAATGCAACGTCGGTTATGCATTTTGAAGGCACAGAAATGATTCGATAAAATATATCAACAGAAAGACATGTGATCTTGTGGGCAGGGTGGAGTGCAAAATTAACTACTGTTGTATTTCGCTATTAAACAAGTCCAAAAAAAGACGTACAAAGGAAACCCAAACGCCACTTCTGCTGCAATCAACTGCCATTGAAAATATCACACGTTTTCCAGATTGTCCTTGGGTGTCCTTCATTACAAAAAAACTAAAAACAAACAAAGAAGCAACTGAAAAAG
>OMKP01079502.1:0-23477 GCA_900302375.1 Bathygadus melanobranchus
GACCTCCATGATGTCCTTGACCAGTGGGGTCCAGCGGGACAGCTGGTAGGTCTGCTCGCTGACGCGCTCCTTGCGGTCCAGCTTCTTTCCTCTGCGGAGGGTGGACTGTGGAGGGAGACGGGAGAGGACAAACACAGGGACTCAGGGTGACTTCAGTCTTTATTTATATCCCACTGATTTCAGTTTCAGTGATTTTATCCAGAATCTGACTTTGGTTGGAATGATTTCACGTGGACTTGTTGGAGTGATTTCATTCCAAATGATTTGATTCGGAATGATTTCAGTTAGAATTGTAAGACTTCATTAACATACAGTCACAAAGCACAGTCCAAAATGGTTAGTGGTGTGTGTGTGTGTGTGTGAGTGTGAGGGTCATACGTCTGTGATGATGGGCACTCCCAGGTGGGCCATGTTGGTGATGATCTCACTGTCCTCAGGGGGGATCTGAGCGTGTTGGATCAGCTTGTTCAGGTTCTCCTCCGTGATGCCTACACACACACATGGCACCTATGAAGTACTTTGAAGGTATCTATGAAGTACTTTCATGTCTATGAAGCACAGCCGTAGTCCTGGCGCTCCTCACCGTTCTTGAGGAAGATGTAGAGCAGGATGATGCGGATCTTGTCATACGTGGTGACGTTGGCATCCAGCAGGATGGGAACGATGGCCCTCATGGGGTCCTTGATCTTCTCTCCCTCGGCGTCGGTGCCCATGGCCAGATCCTACCAAGCCACAGACGCACGGAGGTCTTAAGTCTCCTACATACTTACTGCATTAAAACGGTATTCAGATCCACACTCCATTCCAGTTGGTGGCGGTAGAGCACCATAACGTTGTTAAAAATCAAGTCGAAGAAGACGAAGCATGCGCATTCGGAAAGAAAATGGCGACCATACGACGACGACGACGAACAACAACAACAACAAAAGGTTATCTTAAAATGAAGTCAGTGTCTTTGAACTCGCAATTTGTACCTGCGTAATTTGGCCAAGAGTTCCGTACACAAAATGCATGCAGGTTGACATGGACGGTCCATTTTGCTATTTGGAGCATGCGCAGTCGGCCTGCTTGCTATGTACTTCTTTGCTTTTTGAGTAGTACTCAAAAGGTGCTGTGTTGCATGTACTTATGTCTGTTATACACTTTATGTCTGTTTCCCTAGGGACAAAGTCTTCTTCATCTTGAATGTTCTCACTTTTCCATCGGGTTCTGTACTGCGCTGTTGTTGTATCTTTCCTCTCCCATCATCTTTCCGTACTCCACTTCCTGTCCCATCATCTTTCCATACTCCACTTCCTGTCCCTCCACTTCCATACCTGTTCCACACGGCAGAGCTTGTCCACTGTTCCCTGGTAGTGCTTCATGCAGTCCTCAGCCAGCTGCAGATGGGTGGAGTACTGATGGAGAGACAGACAGACAGACAGACACTAGTGCGTTCATATTGAGCTAATCAAACCACAGAGACTTTGACAACATATGACGTCACCTTTCATGAATACACATTTAAACATTAAGCACTAAAAGCAAGAAAAACAATAATTAGTAATGGCACCCATACCTTGCTAAGCTCCTTCTGGTACTGGGGCATCTTCTTCAACATCTGAGACAGGTCCCTCATCGTGGTCTGTAGGGTTAGCAGATAAGGACAGTAATGCACGTGAATGATTGTATGACACACACACACACACACACCTTCATAGCAGTTTGAAAATGTAACCTGTGGCCATCTTGGAGGCCATCCACAACCTATTGTGGTCACTGTGGGTTGTGGTGCAATTTGTATTCATTATCTTAGCTATAAGATATAATAGAGTACAGTTAAATACAGCGTTATTCTCCAGCCATAGGCAGAGAATTTGGCTTTTTCATCCCACCTGAACATTTTAAAATCAATAAACAAGTGAAAGTGTTAAGAGAAAAGTCACGATATCATTTCACGGTTGCCTTGAGAACAACAGTGAGTGTGTTCTTGCGCTTGTGTCTAATCTATTTTAAACGATACCTTACCTTCTCTCCCGTGTTCATCCTCTTGCTGGCGGAGAACTCCTTCAGCTGTCGTGTCACCTCCCTAACGCCAGCAAAGCAAAATGGAGGTCAGCCCCAAATAGCAGAGGAACAGAGCCTAACTGCCAGGCTTACTGTGACTCAGCATTTACAGAAAGATGCGTCCTTCAGATATGAAGTGCTCTGAAATCAGTAAAAGACTGAAGACAGACAGAAACACAGTCATCTCAAATGGATCAAGAAATAAAAGTAAAAAAACAAACATATCTGGAGGAAAATGAACAGATGAGAAATACAAGTGTTACCGATAGACGTTCAAATAATTTAAAATAAAAGAAGACTTACTGGGAGACCTCTGCTATGTGTTTGTGTCTCAGGCCAACCCAGAGGTCGTCGTCCTCATGCAGCAGAACCTCCTTCTCGCGGGAGTCCCCCATACCACTGGTCTCATACCTGGAGAACCGGGGAGAACATATTTAGAGAACACATGTAGAGAGAACATTTGTAGACTATAACATCACTGATTTACCAAAATGTCAAATGTGCATATAGAGACCTAATCACAGTTACAGACTCATGACAGTATTACATTTTTTATGCGTGTGGTTTGGTGATATTATTATACTATCCTAGATCAATATTATCAATATCCATTGGTTGTTGGATATTATAGAAAATAGAGAATCAGAAATTGTATTTGCCAGATTACAGATGTACCAGGAATTTGGTGCAGGTGTCATACAGTATATTGGTAACATGTCAAATTGGCAGTGACTGTTGTGATACTAAAACCCTTCCTATGGGCCCGGTCTGAATGAAAGGCTCAGCATAGCCTACTTGTAGACGTCGTTCTCGATGGGTAGCAGGTCGTAGCCCATGGCCTGGAAGGTGAGCTCGTGGAGGACGGGGGACACCGGGTCGAAGGCCCTGTCCAGGATGATGAGCTGGGAGCGGGCCTTATCGGGACCCTGAACACACACACACAGAGACAGACAGATCAGAAACAGGCAGGCAGACAGAAAGACAGCTTTCTTGATGGTATCTTTCAAAATTAATCAAAGGAGGCGGAGTCATTTTCAGTTTTGCCTCTTTTAAATATGTGCTGAAAAAATAATATTAATGCTTGAATAATAGAATAATTATAATATTAATTAGAGAATACAATAATAGCGATAATATCAGAATATTGATTTAGAAAGGCAGACTGCACACCTCTCCCATGGTGGGGTCGTCAGCCTTGTAGGCGTCCAGTTTGTCCTGCACCAGCTGGGCCAGGGTGGCGTTGTCCTTGTACTCCCTGGAAAACACACACAACATGAGAGAAAATGTATACTTTAAAGACAGGACGATGGACAAGTCAGTCATGGAGAGGCAGGGGAATGGACAACGGTAATGGAACATTATGAAAGGACACTTCTACTTAAAAGGCCCCTATTTTACCACCAGGTGTGAGTCCAAAATTGTCATGTGACTAAAATTGTCATTGCCACATAGTGACATCACAAGTGGGAGTGTCCACCCAGATGTATGATGGATACATAGGCCTACATGTTGGTACAGTCCACTGGTTAGGCTGGTAGACTGATCTAGACATCATACACTGGGTGGACAGTCACTATGTCACAATGTTTTAGTCACATGACAATTTTGTTGGCTAATGGCTAATCACACTAACATCTGGTGGCAAAATAGGGGCCCTTTAAGATGTACTTTGTATACTGTATATATAAAATATGTTTTCAATAATATTACAACATAACCACCCAATGTTACAGTTACCCGATGGCTATATTTATTTGGATGTATCTAATGAGCTCTGGCTCACCCTCTGTATCTGACGGCAGGGTACTCCTTTAGGGTAGCGCACAGTGTGGCTAGCTGCTCTGCTAGGCGTTCCATCACTGGGTTCTTCAGCTGGGTCTTATGGGGGCTGTAGAAACTCTGGAACGCATCTGGATTGTCCAGAGAGTACACCTGTGCACATATGAACACATGCACACACGCAATTAACGCCTGCACACACCTAGCATATTATGCTAGGCTATAGGAAAGATTAGCTATATATAGAGCTACAATGGTTTTTGGATGATATTAAGAGAGGGAAAGAGAGAGAGAGAGAGAGTGAGAGATAGTAAGTAGAGAGCGTATTCTGCCCTTTTTTGGATTCTCTCTGTTTTCATTGGTTGAGCCGTTAACATGCTAGCTTTGTCTAGCTGTACCCACTCCCACTGTGCCCATTAAATCATCAAAGCTCATCTACACACACACAACAAATCTCTGCCGTGTTTGTGTTCACATCTTATGTATCTTGTATTCTTATGTCCTTTTGTCTCTCTGTAGTGTTATGCGTGGCTGAGCCGGTGTTGCTATATATAACCACGCCACCTATGTTGCTATCGTTCACCTCTTCTCATTTACATCCCCTACATTTACCACTTGTCCTCTCCTCTCTACTCTCCTTGACTCTCCTCTCCTTCCATCCCCCTCCCACCCCATCTGTCTCTGGTCATGTGACCCTCCCTCCCTGCAGATGGGTGTCTGTAAGCTAGCCCTGCTCTCATTGGCTGCTGAGGCCTGCGTGGATCCAGGCTCAACCAAATGCGGCAATGACTCTGTGTTTCGTGGGCGGGCTCAAGGGAGGAGTGGGGGTGGGGGTGGAGGAAGTGTGTTTTGCCTGGAGCAGAAACCCTCTTACTCTGAATTAATGAGAGTAGACAGGGGGGAGCAATGCATTGTGGGTGGTGTAGCATCCTCAGTTAGCAGAGAGAGATACAGAGATGGAGAGAGAGAGAGGTAGAATGGTATAGTGTTACAGAAGGATAAAGATAATGACAAGGAGAAAGAAGGAGGGTGTAAGGTTAAGAAAATCTGAAAATCCCGGATAAATCTAAAATAAAAAGCTTGTAGAAGAATGAGGTTAAAATAAATATACAGTATATGGGAAAGCATTGCAGAAATTGATTAGGTATGAACATGAGCAGTGAAATCCTGTTTGGTTCTATAGTTATATTAATAATTTCAACAATTTTTCAGTTGTTTACCAGAAAACACAATCAGTGTATGATCGTGAGAAAGTATGAGACTGATTGGGCTCATTTTTTTCCATTCGGTTCATTCATTGATTTTTCCTGATGACATTATGAACGCAAACACGGTGGCCCATTCACTAGGATCTCGGCATAACAATAAAACCTTCCATTATATGTCAGCACAGCGGAGGACAAAACAAGTCTGAACGGAAGTCAAAAGAGAAACATAACAAAAGGGGAGAGTATCTTATCTGTTTAGCTAACCAGTCCCCTCTCTCTGTCTGCGCTGTACCTATTTATCTATGGTTTTATGTGGTTCTATCGGGTTCTTCAGGGCTCTGTCTGGTTCCATCAGATATTTACAGTTTCTATCTGGTTCCATAAGGTTCTGTAGCAGACATTCACCTGTGACTCGTAGGGCAGGAAGGCGATGTTGATCTCCGTCAGGGTCTTGATCGTTTTGGAAGCGCGGCTCTTCACCAGCTCGTTGAAGAGGGGGTCAGGGCAGGCTGCGGAGCACAGATATCACTGATCCACTGTGTTCATATGGCTTCTTTACCAGTCATTATAGCAGAGATATCACAGATTTTTGGTCATGGTCATTAGCATTAGGTCATGTAACACACACAAGGCAACCAACAACTTGTCAGGGTGGGGTTGGGGCAGGGGTTAGTGGTTAGTAGTGTTGCTCAACACAGCTGAGCATCAAACCAGCGAGACACATGCTGACTGTATGAAATACATTTTGAATAACCCCAAAAGGTTTCTTAAATCCACAGCAAAATAAAATGTGTATTTTCCTTGATATGAACGAGAGGGAGAGGAAGACTAGTGATGATGAGGAAGGCGTACTCACAGTCTGTGAAGAAGACGTGGGCTGCTTTGTATTTGGCTGAGTGGGGGTCTTTGAAGTCTGCAATCAGAGTGTGCACGGACTGAGGACAGACGAGACACACTGTCAGGCTTTGCGTGAGTGTGTGTGTGTGTGTATTCCTGTTAAGAGTATGTGTGTTTGATTCAGCATGAGTGTGTGTGCAGTGTGTGTGTGTGATTCACGATGTGCATTCAAGAAAGGTGTGTGTGTGCGAGAAGTAACACTACTATGCAGTTTCTCTTGGCTGAGACAATAGTGTTTGGCAACACACTGTCTATTTCATATATACACATATATACAGTATATATATATATATATATAGCTTACATACATGTTGTGTGCTGGAAACAACCCATGCTCTTCTACACACTCATCTATAAATATATGCTGTGTGTGTGTGTGTGTGTGTGCACCTTCTCTGTGGGGGTTATGAGATAAATGGCCTCCAGGGTGGGGAGGGGCTCTCGCCGCTTGTTTATGTCCTCCACAACTACAGAGAGAGAGAGAGAGAGAGAGAGAGGTAGAGAAATGGAGAGAGAGGTAGAGAGACAGAAATAGAGAGAGAGAGACGGCGAGAGGGAGCATGAAAAGGAAAGTGTGCGATAGCAACACAAATCAACTTGAAGGCAGGTAAACGATAAGTCCATATATTGCATTGGAACTAGTTAGGACTAGTGTTACACTAGTTGGGACTAGTGTTGAACTAGTTAGGATGAGTGTTACACTAGTTGGGACTAGGATTAAACTAGTGAGACGTCTTACTGGTGATGCCCTCTGTCATGATGTCAGTCATTTTACAGCAGGAGGACAGCATCCTCATACTCAGCTGGTCCACAATCAGCGCCTGAAACACACACACACACACGTTACACACACCTGGAACAACTAAACACACACACATGGTTACACACCAAGCCACCATAGGTAACTCTACACACAATACTGCTCATATTGGGTGTGTAGATTGATTTTCTTTTACATATTTCTATTTTAAATGTATGTCTTTTTTCATTCTTGCTATTGTCCTGCAGTGTGCAGAATACCCTGAGCATCTGCTGGGCGTGGATGATGTTGTCACTGTTCCTGAAATAAGGCCGTCATTTCGAGGAATCAGGTGTAATATGTATATATGTTTTCTGAACCACACCACGTTTAGATTGCAGAGCATTCGCAACAGCGTCACTAAAGACCTTAATAACTGGGTATTCAATGGCAATATAACAGGAACACCACAACAATATATTTCTGTATATTTGTGAATACATGTTTTGCTTTTTGAATAATGAATGCTGGACATGTTAAGCTTTTAAAATACAGTTAGTGACAATTGCAAGTGATAAATAATTTTGTAAATATTAGACCTCAAAATCTTGCTGTTGACACTTTCAGGAGGTCTGAAATGTCAATCAACCCCAGAGACCCCCTGTATTTTGCACCCTTCTGTTGAAGTGATTTCCCATCTGGTATTAGTAAAGTACATGTTATCTTATAAAATGATACTGCAGTTAAAAAAGTTTTATACAGGCTGTAAAATGTACAACGTTTCACAGCGATCATATGTGATTCCTACAGTAGCAACCAGCAGTGTTCATCAGCAGAATTGTATCAATCATCAGATTGATTGATCGGTTATCGACTGATAAGGTCTTTATAAACTGGCAGCTCTGGATCGTTCTTAATAGAATGTTTTTTAGCAGCAAGAAGCTTCTAAGAGTTCTAGAAATGGCCACAGACATATTTCAGCAAGTAACCTGATTCCTACCTTCCACTCCCCCTTCTTCTTAATCTTCTTGATGACATCATTCATAATCTCTGTAGAATGCAAAGGAAGGAATTAGGATGAAGCAAGGTGTGATTTATATGATCTTGACATAATCAAAGAGAGGAATTGCGACTAAGAGGATGCTCGCAACCTGCCCTCCGTGGAGTGCCCTATTCATGATCAAGATATATGACTTATCTGCTTGTATTTAATGGTGATAGACTCAACAGTATCGCACCTCCACGGACAGCTTGGCTCATCTCCCTTTATTGGCAAGGTTTTGGTTTCACAAAAATCAATGTGCGCCATGTATGATGACTATTTTAATTAATCCATTTTTGAACGCTTCACAGACTTCAATTTTTGAACGCTTCGTGGACTTTACTGACAGAAAGTTGCTCATACATGACACACGTTGATTCTAGGGAAACCAAAGGAATGCCGATACAAAGAGGTGCAATATTGGTGAGTTTATCGCCATTAAATACAAGCAGATAAGAACGTCCTTAGTCGTCCTCGGCAACACAAACACCAACCCACACACACACACACACACACACACACAGTCACAACATTTGTCACTCAGAACTCAGAGATTTCAGTTCTACATCAGTATAACAAATCAATCTTTTGTACAATGATATCAAATCCAAAGGATAGATTCTTTCAAATTAAATACAGGAACGAATCAACTAGTTGTTAGCTAACTTAAACTAATTTCACAATGACATCCTTGAATCCACAAAAAACATTCAACCAAATAGTAATATATATATAATATATAAATTGTTTCTTTCTGTGTTGTTGTTGTCTGTTGCCATGGCAGTGCTGTGTAATCCCATTCACTGTGAGGCGAGCGGCCATGTTGGAGCCACTGTGCAGTTATTAGCCATATCGCTACGCTACGCTAGCCATCTGGACGAAGCATTAGCATACAAATCCATTTAGCCCCAGTAGCCGTTTAACATGGTGGTGTATCATAGAATAAACCACTAAGCCCATCAGAACTAGCTTAAACCCTGTGGCTGGCAGAGGCAGCGGTGGATACCGACAGATTAAAAACAGACCCGATTTAGATGCTAGTGACATCATACGTATAGTTCCAATAATGTCAATATATTTGCATTTTCTTAACTAATTTTAATTCCTATTCTGAGCTGTGCTTTCTGCTGCCACTGGAATTTCCCGTCCAGGATTAATAAAGTACATTTTATTGTACTTTTTTGATCTTACTTATCTTACTCACATTGTACAGCAGGTGTGATGTCCCAGTCAACGTGAGATTGTGCAAGACCAGGTTCTCATATGGGAACGTGGGTGTTTGATGCTGAGAATGAATGCTCTCATGGCATATACTTGGTGTTACTCTGACTGAGTGGTTCTGTGTTTGAGCGTGTCTGTGTGTAGCATCAGCAGCGGCCGCTCTGTAGCTGGTCGGCTGTGTGCAGCATAAGAGTGTACGTGTAGTCATGAAGCCTTGCAGGAGGAGAGGAGGAGGAGGAGAGGAGGAAAGTCAACACAAGGTCATATCCTTCAGACGTTTCCCCTTCCCTTATCTCTCCCTCGTGTTCTCTGACTGTTTTCCAATACCCATGTCGTCTTGACTGTATTTTCATGACCCACACGTATACAACTTGTGTTTCCTGCTTCCCGATTCAAGCCGTTGAATACAGAGCAGATGGCATCTGCCCGCATCACAATTCATGTCAAGCGTCTGACATCACATCGCATCGATGACATCACATAGCATCTATGACATCACATAGCATCTATGACATCACATAGCATCTATGACATCACATAGCATCTATGACATTGCATAGCAATCTATGAGACCACATAGCATCGATGACATTGCATAGTAACGTTGACATCACATAGCAATTTGTTATAATATCAGTTTATTATATTTATAATAAATTGCTATGTCATGACATAGCAAGTTTTCTCACTCTACATGCTAATATAAGCATATTGCAGCTGTTCCCCTGTAGATGGGTGTTCAACGTCTCTCTGGCTATATTCGTGTATAAAAATCTATATTCATCCAGTAACCGGAGGTTGCATTGAGAATACCTCGTAAATAATGAACCCAATGTGCATTTCCTCCGTTTATAAAGACTACAAAGGCTGCTCATCAGTCTCAGAATCTAAACTGAGGTTAGTAGTACTATGTGCTATGCAGTATATTCATGTTATATAGACCACTATTGTATATGCAGTGTTTTTAAAACCCCCGTAACAGAAGCGGAAACATTTCGTCTCTCTCTCTTGTCCCCGAGTTTGACGCACCAACGCTCTTTCGTTTGAGTCACGGCTAATGTAAACACACGACACAGCTGTGTCAACCAAACACACACACACACACACAGGCTGAAACAAAGGAAGAGACTTCATGGTGGGTGGGGGGGGGGCGGTCACAATCCTGCCTCATAACAACATTCAGTTAGCCCATAGATAGATATCCTTGGTTTAGTGGGTAAAGAGCCGAGGAACTGCGTCATGATACTGCGCGTGCATCGGTTGTATGTATGCCTGAGCTCCGGTACGTTCCATTTGGGTTAAAATGAGTGTTCCGTGTGATGTCATAATGGACCGTTCCCATGTCACAGTAACCTGGCCACTGTAGGCGAAGTGGACCGCGAAGTAGCCCACAGTCTACCTGTAGGCATCCCAAGATGCCCTGACACATACATGACATGTCTCGAACGAAGTCTTTTTGGATAAAAATGTCTGCTAAATACTAAACACTAAATGGTTTTCCACTGGATTTGTATCATTTCAATGTGGGTAGTATAGGTCAATGAACAACGTTTACCTCTCCTCCATGTTGCCTGCACCCAGATCTCCCCGCTACTTTTGTCTTCTGGCGTCATCTTACCCCAACTCCGTCATTAACTATGTCAAATGATGGAGGGGTAAGATTTGCATCTGTGCTGAGCTGCGTCCCAGAGACACAGAGCATCGTTGCTAGATAGAGATAAGGTTGAAAAGTTGCAAAGTTATCCTTTAATACGCTCATTTAGAAAGCGCCACAAGCTTCACTTGTAACCCTGGTGGGTGTGATGGGAAGCTAAGTCCATTGTAGCGAAACTATCTCAAGCTCAGGTGACGAGTCCATCAATCCTAAAAAGCACTGACGCAATTCATTCCAGTTGACAAACCACCGGCCTTCGTTCCATCTGCAGCTCGAGCCAAAGGCGCAGCCCGTGGTTACATAACCGTGTTGGATGGCACCTCCCGTGCCGAGGGCAGAAACCAAGCCCAGACCAGGCAGCCAGAGCGGGAGGGATAGCTTGGCAGAGCTCCCTTGGTCCAGTCATCCATCTTATCTAAGGGACCAGGGGGGGTCGGTTGGTTTTGGCCGGCGCCAAGCTATAGGTACAGTAGGGGGGATATTTGGACATTTTGATCTCCAATTCCACAGCCTATAGCTAGGTACCCTTGGGCAAGATACCTAACCCCTACCCCTGCTCTTTAATTAAATGTGACTTCTAAATGACTATATAGTAAATAGTTTGCTGATCCAGGGAGCAGGAGACGACAAGGAACCCTTTCCCATGCCCTGTAGCATCGGGGGCATGGGAATGTGTGCAGATAAGAAATGGAAAAGCAAGGTCTTAAAAACAACATGAAATGAAAACCTCCCTTAGAATAGTGGCTATACTAGTAAGTTGGGTAGGGGAAACCTTCTAGAATATTTGGGGAAACCATGACAACCCAGTGGGAATGCATTGTAAATGCTACATGGGTGGGAAATGGAATGCACAACTAAAGATAATGTGTTGAGATGTTCAGTTTTCTACCAAGTGGGATGTTGATTGATTAGCTATGTCAAAATCTACCCTTCATTGACATCACAAGTGGGAGTGTCCACCCAGATGTATGACGGATAGATAAACCTACCAGTTGGTACAGTCCACTAGGTAGGCTGGTAGACTGGTCTATCCATCATAGATCTGGGTGGACACTACCACTTGTGATGTCACTTAAAAAGTGTATCCAAATGTATTAATGTCTTTACTGCAATTATGTTACTACAATGGCGACAATGTTCTTGTCACACAGGACAGAACAGATTTGTGGACGGGTCTGAAACTGCCATCTTCCTCATGAGGACCTGGAACGTCCTAGAGGGTCTGGTCTTTATGACGTACTGTATGTGGCCTTGTGTACTAGAGCGCATAGTTCTACGATGGCAATTACTAGCATTGTAATGCAGAGTCTGAATCTACATATTTATGTGTGTGTGTGTGTGCGTGCGTGCGTGCGTGCACACGCGCACGTGAATGTTTACAGCAGCAAGAGGACTGCAGGCACTGCGTCGGACTACGAGTCGTGCACGGTCCGAGCACTACCTCCAAGGTCAGCGATAACACTAAGTGTGTGTGTGTGTGTGTACGTGTGTGTACGTGTGTACGTGTACGTGTCTGCATGCATGCGTGCTTTTATGCCAAAGTGACTGCAGTAGAAGAGGGTATATAAGGGTATTTAACAAAATTAGCGTTTTATTAAAATTTCCCCTATGGTGACATATGTCTGTCTGTCATCCTACTGTCTGTCTGTCTCTACCCACCTGTTAATCTGTGTTTTGCTAGGTTGATCAAACGTATCAATAAAGTACCTAATGGACATTTCTGGCAACAAACAAACCTACCCCGGTGCATTCTGGGTATTTATTCAGCTCCATCAACCCCCGATAGCTCCTCTGTTATCAGCGTCATCTCCACCTGTCTCTGTCTTTCTCTCTCATCCAGATAAGACCCCGTCTGTCCCTCAGCCCTAACAGACCACATCATTCACAGCTGAATGACTTTTATTTAGGCTTCAGCTTCAACCATGGGCATAAGTGATGAAATGTTGCATAGGAAATTAAATCAATATAAACTAGAATAAAACCTGTGTTCCTTCTGCCTATCTAGTCTGCCCTGTTGCGATTGTTGTGCAAGGTGTACAGTATATGTACTGTACATATACATGTGTATGTAATATTAATAAGACCTATACAATTATATAGATAAAAAACATTTTCATCATACTCAAATGTAATAGAGTATAACCAAGAAACAGCTCCATGTAGTGTGAAGAGTTTTGTGGTACAGGCATATTACTGAGTCTTGGCCTCTCAACCTGAACGGATAACCGTGCGGTCATAAACGGGGAGGGAGAGAGAGAGAGAGAGGGAGGAGAGCCGTAAATCATCGCCCCCCTCCCCTCTCTCTCTCTCCGTCTCTCTCTCTCTCTCTCCGCCGCAGAGAGGACCTTCCTTTCTGCGCACGTTCTCTTCCCCCCGCTGGTCTAGATCCAAGGGTCCGAACGTACGGTGGGCGGGGCCTGTCTCCCCGTTGACCAACCGATCACTTGATTGGTGGTAACACGCAGAGAGGTCCCGCCTACTGTACGCTCAGACCCTTGGATCTGGAAGCTGTACACACATACCAATCGTGAGCCAAGACGCACGGCGTTTTCCTCAAGTGCGCAGGTGTCAGCCCTTTCGCCTTTTCCTTTTTTACTACCTGGAGAGAATGAAGTGTTTACTCGTGGGTTAATTATGGAAAATACCGTCCAGTTAGCAACGGGGGACGTCGTTAAAGTCCTGCGTAGGCCTATGTGTTTTATAAGTCCAAAAATGATAGGACAAACACTGAACTTAAAGGTGTAAAGGATAGCCACGAATGTGTTCTCCGTTACAGTTTCGTTACCTATAAACCACCACCGTGACGTGTAGGCCTGGTGGTCTAGCTCCAACTACAGTCTAATGAAAACGGAAGATTCAGCAGTTTTTCTGTTTAGAAACAGACCCTATGATGAGGAGGATGGCAGCAGACCCACACATATTTGCGTGCATACCACCTGGAGCAGAAATCGATTGTGCACGAACCGAGAATCATATTAGGCTCACCACCGCTGTTTTCGATTAAAACCGTTCAATTGAAAATGCTGGTTACGCTACGGCTAGGGCATATATGCATACGATTCATACGGTGTTAGAATAGTGCTTGATAAGCCTCATACATGATTACATGAGTGATTAAGCCTACATTTATTTACCAACCGTAACATACGCTATATGACGACCAGTAGGCCTCCTAGTTGTACCCAGTTGACCCTGGTAATAGTCGATCATTCTCCATTACCGTCGCGTCCCAATGCAAGGCCTACCCTGAAACCGACTAACAGGTGATTTGCAGTTCACCGTTAAACGAATCATAGATAGAAATGCGGTCCTGTTGTAGACTGTGCCAAAGGACAGGTCACAGATCGGTAGGCCTATATGTTACTGAGTGGTGCAGAGCCAATATAACACATGGCATGGTGATGATGAGAGGACAAATCCTGGAGCTGTGTGTTCTCGGCTTATATAAAACAGTCGCCGTCTGGTCGCATTCACGTCCACAACGCCGCCTGTAAAACAGCCTATACTCGAGCCTATAGTCTGCTAAACACCGGGCTATGGGGTCGGTTTGCGATCAAATGTTTCGGTTTGTGATCAAATGCTTTTTGCGCAGCCAAGCCCTATTGGTAATCCATCAGAGGGGTGAGGCGTCGCTCAGACCCGGGAAACCCCCCACGGCTCGTATAGCGGACACGGAGAGGTACTACTCACTTTGGGATCATTTATCCATCGTTGACCTTAAATAATACGTTTGCAATGGGCTACAGACGCGCGAGGTCCAATTAGATGAAGTGCGCATCTATCAGTGCACATTTTGTAACGGAACCTAACGAACTGCGATGCGGCATTCACTACTGGCTTGCACATTTCTAACAGAATGTCTGATTTGGATTATGGGCGTATCTATTTTCTCAGCTCTGGACGCGGATATTGCTGAGGCAGACGAATGATGGTGGTTTACATATAAAGCTAATCTAGACGGTAATGATTTGGATTGGGAAAAAGACGCGTCTAAATCCCCATGTCCCAATATCCTCTTGTGGTGTAGTCTACAAATGGGTACCATCATCTTCTCGCATCGCATCCCATGACTTGAATCATCAGCGTGCGTGCGCACAACGCCATCATCATCGCATCCCATTCAGTCTAACCCGTTAATGATCCTACCAAGATAATAGTAAATAGTATAAATGTTTTCTTACTTTCACCGACCACCGCCTTCAATCCAATCGGCGCCATGATGCTGCGATGTGTTCGATAGCGGTTCTACTGGTACTCTAAATCTCCTGCACCTTAGTCCTGCGCTCCTCTCTGTGGTGGATGTGGAGGATGTATGAAGAACACCTCACTGCGGAGGAGCCTCCAACATGGAAACGTCACCGCGTATCCCTCCGCATCCACCCCAATGTCTTGGTTACCAATGCGCTATAATAAGTGCATCTAGCGTTGTAACCTATATTCTTTGAAATAGTTTGAGCATAATGCTCTGTCACTTAAATAAACTCAATCTACCACTCAGTTGGAGACCACATTAGGCAGGCTAGATTCAATTAGGTAGATTACATTAGTGTTAAAAAAAAAAAAAAAACCCGTAGGCCTGCTTGCATATTTCCCTACGTATCTTCATTTAGGGTTAGGAGTTATGATCCACAATGTTTTTGTATCCCATAATAACAATTGGCTGCAATAGGTGCAGCTCCATCAGGCTTGGTTGTCAGTCTGTATCATTTGCGCCTTTATAAAAACAAAGACGGGTAAACATTTGCATATTTAATTAATTCTCAACTCAAAGGCTGTTATGTATAGCATGTGGTTTTTGAAACCGAGGTGAATATCCTCTGCAGTGAAAATGCGCTGTATTCCAGATGTACTTCCAATTTTATAGCGAATGTGAAAAAATTCCACACGGGGGCAGTGTATCTCTTTCAACGGTTCAACAGTAGCCTACGTTGCTTTCATTATCGATTTTGCCTAGAAACGTCAAACAATAACGTATCTGGTTTCTCCATACAATGGGCGTCGCTCCCCTCAGTCAACGGAGAATTAAAAAAAATCAAATAATAAATAGAATATAATACAAAATATAATATATATATATAATGATGCTTATGCATGATCTAAAAATGGAAAGATATTGGCTTTCTGTAAAACGCCATACATTCGCCCTATAGGCTTCTCTTTGTGTGTGGCTTCGTTGTAGTGGCGGTATACCGGTTCAGTCTCACCAGGACTTGGCTGGTCCCCTGGCCACACCCTGAGCAGCAGGGTTGATTGAACATGTTGAACCAGTGGCGCTCATACCAGAGGGTGTGTCCTCTATACTGTCACTGTGTGTGAACGGTGCCAGTGTGCGTTTCCCTCACAGTAAGACATCGGGCTACCTCCTGGGTTTTTTAGTTTTTTTTTGGTTAGTCCCAAGTGCGTTCCCCTTCCCGCCGCCTCTCTTCGCGCCACGCAACGCAACCGCCGCGGATGCACTAGTAGAGTGGATTAGGGCACGCGTGCGAAGGATCGCTAACGCGCTCAATTAGGACATCGCTCCGTGGACACAAAAAAAATCGCGGATCGCGAAACATAACAACGTGGAGCGGGTTTCCCCCCCCCCCTCAACAACTCCAGTCGTGTAATTTGAGGGTAACGGCTCCCAACGTACTGCTCGCCCCTTCGCCTGGGGGTCCCCAGCTCGGCGAGGATATTTTTACGCAGCGGAGGTTTCGATTGTAACAATGGGGGACGTCGTGTCTTCGCATCTGGACGAAGGCAAGCGGGCGATAATTACAGGTAAATTGGAGGACTGCTATGCTTCTCGTCCACACACACACACACCTTGACCATCCTGGTGTATGGGGAGGTGGTCGTTCCTCGAAGGCGCCTTGGTGCCCGGCTACTTCACGTTCATTGTCCTCCTTGAATTTATTTCTGTTTATTATTAGTATTATTATTATTATGTACATATATTTATTTTACATTTGGATATATTCTCATTACCAAGGACCTAGTGTCTATTGTAGAGTAGTGTAGGCCTATACATCATTGACAATCAAGGATTTTAAATATCCTTGTCTTTTGTTAATAGGGGACATGTTGGTGTAAGTCTGGAGGTGGCTTGCATTCAGTCGCCTAACCCTTACATTATTCCTACACAGCAGCAGGAACAGGGAGTGAACAGGACAGAGGCTTCAAAGTTAGTTTCCCGAAACGCAAATGGTGATGTGGTAGATTTATTCCACAATAAACAAGCTGCAGATGCTCGTTCTCCGTGGCGACGATAGAAAACACCCCAATAGGAAATAGACTACAATGCTAAGATAAATAACTAGAGATGAGATGAAGTCATTCACGGTTATGTTCAGTTAGGTTTGGAGGTTGTGCGTTCCACAAATAGCCCGTCTGCTGCGGTTAGTCCAACTTTGTCTGGCAGTTCCACCTCGCCTTGTGGTCCGGAAACCCAAGATAATGTCCTATTTTTCAATCGCATGCGTAAAAACAAAAACAAATCTCCAAAACAGCCTATACAAAGGAGCGCTCATTTGTTTCGTATATTGTGATTTTTCTCCCCCCGCAGAAACATGTATGTAATAAAAAATAACATATGTAGCCTTCAAACAGAGCACTCATTGAGTGCTGTGCAAATATTTT
Source organism: Bathygadus melanobranchus (assembly GCA_900302375.1). Lineage (NCBI taxonomy): Eukaryota > Metazoa > Chordata > Actinopteri > Gadiformes > Macrouridae > Bathygadus > Bathygadus melanobranchus. The sequence goes on from OMKP01079502.1 coordinate 17,205, forward strand.
GTCGTCATATGTCTGGAGAACTTTTTATAAGTAGGCCTATTTGTGGTAGGCCTATTGCAGTCTACCACTGCAATGGACAGTCACACATCAATACGGGCGAATAATCAATAAGGACAAGAAAATACCATTCATGGGCTTCTAACTCCCATCCCATCCCATTCCCTCAATTTAACTCATCATCCATTCATTACAAGCCCGACTATTTTATCAATTGAACACGTTCGCCGTGAGAAAGAGGGCCATGGAGGGGTGAGGGAGGAAGGAGGTGGGTGGTTACATAGTAACTGGAACAGCTTAACTTCAGCAGGTAGCAACTTCTTTTGGGATTAATGAACTGCAATTGTAATTGGCTGGTGATCAGCCTGCAGGTTATGTCTATCTTGTCCTAGTGATAGCGTGCGTGTGTGAGGCCTGTTTATACAGTCTTGATGATGATTGTGTGTGTGTGTGTGTGTGGGGGGGGTGGCTAGGTTAGTAGTCAGCATATTTCTCCCTGTAGGAGTGTGTTTAGAGAGGCGAACCCAAACAAGGTGATGCTTCATGCTTGTGGCTGAAGCACTTTGTAATAAAACCATCACCTCCCTCATTAAGACCCACACACAGAAAACATGCACACACACACACCGCACACATACACACAAACACAGATATACAAGCTTGAAGATTATATGCACAGGGTATAACAATTCTGCAATTGTCGTGACTTGGTTTAGCCCTGGAATGACGTCCTCCACCATATCGTATATCTGTAGGGCCTCGTTATGCAGTGCAGATCAGTTTTAAATGTCAAATAAAAGAGCAGTTATCGTGTGTGTGTTTGTGTGTGTGTGTGTGTGTGTGTGTGTTCGAACATGCTTGGTTTCTCGGTATGTTAGCTTTGGCACAGTTACACTGTGGAAACATAGTCTTCAGAATAGCAGTCCTTATTCTCTCTCTCTCTCTCTCTCTCTCTCCTGAAGGGCCCCGCCCTTCCTCGGTGGCATGCAGTATGCGTTTAACATCCAAGAAGTAACATTGCCAGGTCTACATGGCGGTGTTGGAATTGTTTCAGAATCCAATAATTGCATTATAAACTAGATTAAGTGAGGAAGTATAGTAGCCAAATGAATAGCAACGTAACGATTCTATCGCGCTCACCCAAAGGGACAATTTGTCTATTATCTATTTGTTCTGGGCTTATCTTAAACTAACAGCGTCTCCCTTACAGTGGAACCTGTGGAGGACACAGACGGACATGTTTTTACAATCCGCTGTCTCCCACGCAGTTAATCGCCACTATCTCGGCGACACTCAACACTTACATGAAAATATTTGATTCCAGCACGGCGTGACTTCTGAAACACACTGACGGCGTTGATGCAAAACGCTCAGCACTGAGTGCTCTGTTTGGATTGTATTTGTTCGCCATATTTGAATGTTTGGATAAGACAGGACTTATGAAAACATCTCCTGAAGGGATGCGTCACACACGATAACCCTTCATGTTATTATATGAAATGGCAGTTCTCATGAGGAACATACATAATGTTGTGGTCTTTTTATGATCTCATTAAACACGACTGTGCCTTCATACAGCATTAATTAGCTTTTACACATTTAATTATTAATTTTATAGATATAATGAATAATATATGCCATGATACAGATTTGCCTTCCTCTGCCAGTCTCTACTGCCTGCTAATATCTCCTTTCTGTAACAAAAGCCGGGCTGCATCTCAATTGATCTCGACTGGAAGGGCATGTTGTAACAGTAGGTTATTCTACAGTGTCAGCAGCACAGACGACTTGTCTCCAGATTCCTCTTCTATCACCTTACAGTAAAGTCCACACTCAGCCTTTTCTGTCCTGCATCTGCAGAACCAGAACCATGAAGTGTATGTGAAAGCTTTCACATACAAGGAATCTGACTTGGGGTGTCGTAAAGAAAATTAATACAAGATCCAAAAATACAAAAAGTAACCGTACACAATATTAAAAACGCCCATAAAATATATAAATATACAATATAAACAATTGAATAATCTTGGTTTCAGCGGCCTCTGACCAGTCGAGCTTGATCCTCTAAACCAAGTTCTAAACCAGGTTCCAAAGGTTCTAAACCTGCACCGTGCCACCGTTCCACTGCAGCCGTCTCTGTTTTGTGGGGGTTTGAAATTACGTGTGTCTAAAGAATGAAACCCTTCTTTCCCAGAACTCGTTCAACCCAGGGATGTTTCCCTCCAAAGCATGAAGCCCTGCCTCTACCTTTTCAAATAACCAAGTGGCTCAAAGAGGCTGGCTGAGGTTTCATTATTTCGTTCTTTCATGCTTTTTGTAGCACTTCACCACTATCCTCCCTCCTCCTCCTCCTCCTCCCCCACCTTCACAACCTCCTCTTCCTCCTCCACATCTTCCTCCTCCCCCTTCTTCCTCTTCTTCGCCACCTTATTAACATTTTTAGTGTCATCCTAGTCTGATGGCAGACGAGCTCAAATCTGGATGAACGGGGCGTTTCGTTTTCTAATTTATTTTGACCTATCATGTCGCAGGGGGGCGGGGATTTGTAGACGCATGTTACATGGAATGGGTCTCTACTGGAAACAACCTGACCGGCAGAACTACAACAAATATGGCTGACCATTAATCCCGGATCCAGATGAGGACTGATAACAAAAGCGTTAGCATCCTCTTCCCATCCCATTGGTATCCTCCTTGGCCAACAGCGAACGCAAACTCTTCCAGCACTTGTAAACTAAACCTTTCCTGACGACGGAGGGAAGACAAGCTAAAACATCCTGGACACCAACGTCCTTAGACAAAGTGTCTGTAAAGGTATAAAATCAAACCTGTGTCGTACTGTGAGTGCAAGATTATCCCAAAAATAATCTTGCACTCGCAAGTTTATCTTCGGAAGATTATATCCGTAACAAAACAGGAAACACTGTAACTCCGCCCCTCACACTTTCTGGTTTCTGGACCAGGCGCTGTGCAGTTCGGCATCCGAGAATAGTATTATCATAGTTTCTAAATGTTTGGCTTAAAAGTGATCGACGCCTTCAGTTCAAAGTTTACATGGTCTCGGGTTTATTTGTTGATTTGTTTGTTGTTTAGCGGTCGCCCGTCCCTTTAAATGATTCCATGAGGGAAATACTCCATCCAACAGTAGTAGACAGCAGAACACAAGGTCACACTCCGACAGGACCGGAGGTGATGTGTCCCATCATGTGACCTAGATTCAGGGTGTCACAGCCGCTTCGGTGCATGTTATAGTGCATGTTATAGTGCATGTTATAGTGCTTGCAGCTCTTAGCTATGACATGAACTAAAGTGATCTATGTAAATACTGCATGAAGCGGCCCTGTCTAGCTCAACTGGTAGAGCAAGGCATTAACAGGCCAACCAGGCGTTCGATTCCCACTAGGGCCGCCCACAGAAATGCATGTGCTCATAGTATTGACATGTATTAATTTCTGTTTTTGAAAGGTGTGTACGACTACAGAGTGGAGTTGGTTGATATCTGAAGTGTGTTTCAATAAAACCAGTAATGCTAGGCTATTCAATGATGTCAGTCATGTTGTTGATGGGCCACACGTCACTCCAGATAAGCGTATGCCCTGAGCTAAATTAGCTGTGTTTGTGTCATCTTGTGTGTGTGTCATTGTGTGTGTGTGTGTGTGTGTGTGTGTGTGTATTGCGTTAATTCAGAGTACTTTTAGAGATGAATCCTGGACATGCGTATGTCAACAGTGTGTGTCTATAACTACATGTGTATGTCTACACTACAGTGTGTGTCTATAACTACATGTGTATGTCTACACTACAGTGTGTGTCTATAACTACATGCGTATGTCTTCACTACAGTGTGTGTCTACCTACATGCGTATGTCTACAGTGTGTGTCTACCTACATGCGTATGTCTACACTACCGTGTGTGTGTCTACCTACATGCAGCTCTGTGTGTGTTCATGTGTATGTGTGGTGTTCCCCTGCAGCTCGCACCAGGGATGTGATGAAGGAGTTTGGGAAGACCTTCCAGGAGCAGTACGCCGTGGCTCTCTTCAACAGCGTCCGCTACGAGATCGAGGGTGGAGGCACGCAGTCGCAGCTCCTACACCGCAAGGCACGTCATCATTTAACACCAACCAACACCACTATATACTATTTACTGTTCATCATTTAACACCAATACCACTATTTACTGTTCATGGTAGCACAAACACGTACATACAACATATTTCTCGTAATTTAGCAGATGCTTTTCTCCAAAAAGTGGTACAGCTTGCTCAAGGATGCTTGGACTGAATTGGGGATCGAACCCTTTCAAATTGGTAGTCGAAGAAGTCAAACACCCGTGTCACCACAATGTGCCACCACAAATATTGGTGTTACGGTTGGATCCAGGTGAAAAGTTTTACTAACCTGTCAACATCACAAATGAATATGCAAACTGACAAAGAACCAGTTGAACCTGGACGAAAAACAAACACGACATTTGTGAAGTCTCCTAGCGTCTTGCTGGACGGAAAGTTGTACTGCAAAGCATGTACAACACATACTTTGATACGTTACAAAGATGCCAGCCATATTTTCAAAAGCTGATGCCTGGTTGCCAGCCAGTTAGTGTTGAGCCCTGGTTTAAGCGGGAAACTCCACTAGTTAAAGCTTTTCACTAGCTTTAGCCTTATATCCCGCTGGTTTCGAACATCTGAATCTACTACCTACTTTGTTGGCTCTATGAGAACCATGAGACTCAATCAAAACACAATTTAAGCAGGACATAGTGGGGGCGATTGTACCCACAAAAATATATTTAGCATCGCATTTATTTATCAGCGCAAAGAGTATATTAATCTCCATTGACACACCAGAGACAGTGGCCTTCTGTCCACAGTGTGTAGACGTGTGTTTCAGAGGCCCTCCTGTCGCTGGTGGTGAACAGCGTCATGGATGACTGGAAGGGAACTGGTGCACATCTCATGCCTGAGCAGACATGCTGCTGGGTAAACCTTTAACAGAAGCCCTGCCGACTTGTATGGCTGGCAATGTCATACTGTTGTGTGTGTGTGGGCAGATCATCATGCCCTTGGTGTTAGTGTTATCGTTGGTTCCTCCTGCGTGGTCATGCGTAGCTCAATAGGTACAGCGTGGCATTGCGTTAACGCTAATCTCAGGTCCAGCAGTCCCACTGTGTTATAGCAGAACTTCTGGCGGAAGACGGCACAGAGCCTGGGCCGGAAACCTCAAACTGAAAGCCTTATTTCCTGTTTCGTATGCGTGGAGTGTGTCTGGTTTAAGCAGCCGCACCCAGCCGGAGCCTGGGGCTGTGTGCGGCTGCACACCTGTGGCGCATTGGCTAATCAAAGCCCACAGGTTAAACCAGCCATCACCACCATGTCAAGCGGTTACCACCTGCTCTGCTAAACATTTCCAACTTCTGCATTAAACCGGTTTACCTCAACAACATCCTGTGTCTTGGTTGTGGGAGGGTCCCAGCAGACGCCACTTCAGTGGCGTGTAGTCTCTGCTACAAGAGTCTAAAGAGAAACTAATTTGTGCTTCCAGAAGGGGGTTTTAATAAGTGTATTTATACAGTGGCAAGTCTACACGATATTGATTTGAAACATTTACAGTCACCCCTTTACAGTTTACTAGTGCTGGCCAAGTTTGTGTTCGCTGTTAGCCAATTAGGTGCATACAGATCCCCACCTCCAGCAACATGATTGGTCGAAACAAATATAAAGGGAAAGAAAGTGAAACGCCCCTTCACCCAGATTTGAGCTCGTCTGCCGTCGGAAGTTAGACATCAATCTAAAGTCTGATTCGTGAGACCACTATTTATCTGTCATTTAATTACACAGATCTACAAAATGGTCGCCCTTTTAATATCAAAGTCCAACGAATCTAGATACTGGGACCAATAGACTTCAAATACACATAACTGTCATAACTGCCATGCTGTGGCAGGTATGACATCACCATTCTGTCCAGTTCTGACTGAACGGTCCAGTGGTCGGCCATTCATTCTTCGTGCATCCATTGAGGTCTGAACAGCAGCTCTTTCAACTGGGTTCCTCCACAGTCAACAACAGGCCTGTAGAACCGTTCCTCCACCCTCCTGCTCCTTCCTCTCTCCGACAACCTGTTTAACTTCCAGTATTATTTAATCTCACACAGGATGTCCGAAACCGTGTGTGTGTGTGTGTGTGTGTGTGTGTGTGTGTGTGTGTGTGTGTGTGTGTGTGTGTGTGTGTGTGTGTGTGTGTGTGTGTGTGTGTGAGAGAGAGAGAGAGCGAG